>JAPYZR010006378.1:0-12126 GCA_030522945.1 Trichopria nigra
GTTGCAACAACCATATATATGGCTGGGACATATTTATCAATATAAAATGGTTGGCACAACCATATATTTTGATGTGGCAAGCATATTTTTTTCTCCGTGCAGAAATCCCCTAGTTAGTATATACTTTCAAGCTCATTCAAGATATCTTAGGAAATCTATCCACCATATTGGATCGGTCATTTTGTATTTCAGAAATCTGATGTCAAATTCGTATTCGGAGAGTTCGAAAACTTTCATATGGGCCATTTACGAGAGTTTACTCTTTCCGGATGCCGCCACATTTATTTTTGTAGCCAATAGAATGCTATTTTAAGGTCGGAATGTAAACTGGGATACCCCAAAAAACAGTAGAAAACGTAGAGATCCTACAATCATTCCTCTGTTATCACATACAGAAAGTGTACTATATGTAAATTCCGAATATTTACTACATAAGCCAATATATTAAGCAATGGGTAACTATTGAGTACTATTAGTTTACATAGTAAATTCGGACATTACTATTGGGGATGAATAGTGCTTAACAGTACCTTTCCGTATGGGATTATTGCTATGGGATTATTAAAGCGGCGCGCACGTTCTCCACTTCAGCACACATATACATATATACCTGAATGAATCAGAAATTCGATTTTCATTTTTCCGAATTTTATCGGCAACCGTATCACATCCTTCTGGTTTAGTGACAAGTGGATGGATGATAATCAGTAAAGTTGGCGAACCTATATTGCTCGTCACTGGTCGAAAGTTGAGAATCACAGAGTGGGCGACGCTACAGTTAAAATCCCATTGGGAATTCATCGATCGAATTCGTGTAGAGATTTCCTGTTGTTTTTGTATTTTCGTCCCAAAAACCACCAACGACTGCTTATAGAAATGCAGTATTACCAGTGAAACTCTTTGTTATAGATTCTAAATTCCTTGGAGTGCAACCATGTACCATATATATATATAGCTTTTTTTGTATGAAACGTACATAAAAAAAATTTCGATAACAAAATTGCATTAATATCTACCAATCACCAAATGTGACTACAAATTTAAGTTTAGCGACCTCTATAGGGAGGAATCCCTAAACACTAATTTAATATAAATGACCACGTTATAGATTCCATTTTTTAAATTAACAAGAATTGTCGACAATTTAATTTTAATCGATTAACTGAAAAAATAAATTTAAAAAATGAATCGACTTCTATATGAAAGTTACGACTTTGTTTCGCGTCAATCCACGCTATTCAAAACATCTCGAGCTATTTGTCGATTGACCTTGGGAAATTAATATTCGACCTACACAAGGAGCATGCCGTCGAGTAAGCAGTGAAATTAGTAATTATCAGCGTATTTCGTCCCCTTTTCAAATACGAAAGTAACCGAGTCTGATGAAGCTTTGAAGGGAATTTTTAACTTAGCTTTCAATCAAAGGCTGCAATTTTATTTTACGAACTCGTTAAGCACATTTCCATAAGACCTCTGTCCGACAACTTTCTCATTAGGATCGAATTTCAGGTAAATGTCAATATCGCAAAATTAATTGTAACTTTTAAATTACTGAACTGTAATAGTCATTTATAGAAGTATAACATCTAGAAAGAATTTCAAAAATTGATTTTCAGACATATCAAAAAAGTGTGAAATATGGGTTACCAAAATGAATGCGAGTGATAATTTGCTTTTTAAATTATCGTTTGCTCGCAAATAATCTTTCCTTCTAGCTTAAACTTAATTAATAACAACGACAAAATATTCGTGGTGAAAAAATTAAAAAAATAAAAATGTATGATTTTTTAGAAACGAATCTGTTAACCAATTATTCCTGTAACTTTCGTTCACCGATAGTCCCTTTTAGTTTTCACGGTTAAGATGGGTTCTAAAGTAGAACAGTTACCGACCTAACCTCGAAATAACAAAAATATAAATAAATAACGATTGAAATGATTCTTTTTTTAAATTTATTTTTATTTATATTTTTATTGTGGAAAAGCTCGATTGGTAACTGTTCTAGTTTAGAACACCCTTAACGATCACATTAAATGGATCAAAATCCTGGATAACGAAAAAATCAAATGCAAACGGAAACATTAGTCAAATTACAATGTCGCGTTCCAATTCCAATTACTTTGAGAACGTTCTTACCTAATAATTCGCTAGATTTATCGAATGCCCGTTAACTTAGTTAACTATCAGCAAACGGAAAATGGCGGTCAAAGGAAATCATCGGGTGGGGTTCCGAAATTGGAAAGTGTGGTTAGCGTGTGCTATCAAGCACATCTGATTTAATTAGTCAGACACCGGCCTGTTGCGTCATGACTGTATTGATTAGAAGTCAACTTTACAAATCAAAATTAATCTCCATTACCCACATCACCGTTCGTAAATTACAACGATATCAAATTTGGTTTAGTCAACTGAAAAACGGCTTTGTACATTTTATCTGTTACAGACTGCAATCAAATGAAAGTTTGAACATCTCAAAAAAAAAAAAAAAAAAAAAAAAAAAACAATTAAATTTATAAAAAAAAAAAAAAAAAACAAAAAAAAAAAAAAAAATAAATAATCTATTTATTTTATATGGAAAGTTCTATTTATATATATGTAAATCATTCGAAATTAAATGAATTTATTTAAGAATAAAATCTGAAGAAGGACTTTACATATTTTTCAGATCACTAAGTTGGTGTACTTTCCATTCATTTAGTTACATCTCACGCCGCATTAATTTATTTCAAATAAATGTTAGTGTTCATATTTGGAGAGAGCAATGCGCTAACAATGACGTAAACGTTGATATTATCGACGTCATAACGAAATTACAGAATTGTAAATTTAGTGCGGTATATAGGTTCTACATTCATCGACCGACGGACATTTCTGAGCAAAAGCAACCACTGGTATAGTTACTAAATACATCAAACAAAGCGCACTTCAGATAACGTATATCTATCGTGTCTATGATTCGCGTGTAACGGTTATTGAGTCAATATCAATGTCTCGATTTAGTTATCATTCGTTAACGACATTAAAATGAAATCTTTTGCTTTTCGTCAATTATTATTTCGTGGACATTATGATTCCCACCCTAGTAGAAAATGACACCAGATTCTACCCAATTATGTAAAATTAAATTAAATATATAAATAAATAGATAAAGATAATTCCGTCCACCACAGTTCAATGATTTTGTAATCATTCTCTTATTTAAAAAATATTGTATTTTAACTTAATTTATATACATTGTTTTCATGTATAATATAGATGGAAGGCTCAATACTAATTATCCAGCTGGATAGACCAATTTACGCTGATGCTGATAATATTGTGGTCATTCCATCAGATTGGGTAAATTTTAATCAGGAAATTGGAAAAATGACATGCAAATATTTTCCAGCAACTCAAGTCGCACAGGATAAAGTAATTTTCAGGATATAAGGTAAATGTATAGTCAGACGCTTAAGAAATGGATTGTCCCAGTATTCGGACAGGCCGCATAAGATGTAAAAAACCATGGAATTGGAGATATTCCAGAATGTAAGATAACAGATTTTTCGTTCGATTTTTTATGTCGCCAGTAAAATAAAAATTTTGCTCATTAATATGAAAAATCCAGTTTTTGTTCGGGTTCCGGTACAGGTTCGGCTATTGGGACGTTTACCTTAATGGCTGATTTTGAATTTTGTGTAAAGAATGTAATGTTCCAAAACGGGGTGTGGGAAGTGAGAAGAAACGTTCAAACAACAACAAATTGCGACATTTAATTTCAAATGGGACTCCAGGCTGTTGATTTTGAATCTAGTATCAAAATTAGGTGATTTTGTAACCCATGAGGGCACAATAGTGAAACGAAATAAAATCGGTTTGTATTGAATAATTACGATCGTAAACAATTGTATGTAAAATTATACGACAAGATTTTGTATCCGATGTTTTGATAAGCTATTGCGTTTCTCCACGATTTCCAAAATATTACTATTATGTGCCTTCATTCTTGTATCTGACAATCTTTCTCTCTGACCTATGTACACTCTGTCGCAGTGTTTGCAGGTATATATACGACAGATCACGTATTGCTTCTCTTCCCAATATCGAATTTATCCTTGTGCGACTTTATTTGTCGTCCCACGTTGGTATTAGTAGGCTTATAGACTGACTATACTCTGATTTTGTCTTTTTCCAAGTTTCTTATTAACCTTTTATTTAACCCTCCAACGTAAGTGATACTGGTTGTTGTTTTAATGTATTGACTATAAATCCAAGTTCTTTTTCCTGAACTTAACTTCCGCTAATTTTGTCGCTCTGTTAATTGAGCCAAAGATTACGCTAATTTTGTAATTCATCGGTTGATGGTTAAGCACATCTGCTTGATCGCGGTGGAGACATCTATCAAATTTATTCCAACCAGTATGATGACAAAATGCTTATTTTTAGTATAGTTTTGAATATTTACCACTGCAAAGTTCCTTATAATATGTTGTACGCGTAATGTTAAGCAGGCAATTTCGTCAGATCGAAGTTAATGGGAAATATATGTAATCCATTTATATCAATTCGCGCACTATAGATGGAATTTCATCAAGATCTTAAGAAATAAAATATTCCAAATCAAAACGCGAAAGCTGCCAGCTTACGTCAATATGTAAAACCCAATTTCGGCACTCGCTTTTCGCAACGGTGTGAATTATTTTCGTCGAATATAAATAATCCATTTCCATGATGTTTCGTAAAATATTTCGAATGTTTTCCAATTCGAAGCTTTTATTAAAAAATGTACAGGTTAAATTATTTTAGGAGATCCATAAATTGACAATTATAATACTAACGAGGATATTATTGCATTTAGTAAATCAATGTTAATGAAATTCGTAGAATGTTTTTATTACAAATTATAGTTTTTCCTTCCATATACCCATAGTTAAGATTCCATAGTTGAAAGATCGGCCAACATCGTCGGCTCCATTTTGATGCGATGCGGAAATCCCCGAGAAACGTAAACACTCGGTTGTACCGTGATGGGGGAGATGTGATTTCTCCTTGACGGAGATTGTAATATTTTATTCGTGAAGGCAGTGTCGCAAGATCTATACAGCGTAACATTCCCGAATTAAATTCCGCAAACTATAAAAGTATATTGTGTCGCCTCTGTTTCGCGAAGGGATTTACCAATTTTCCGATACTGCGCCCCCGCGATATTTCCAGAGGACGCAATTGCCGCGGCTCTACACAACGTGCCGTCCGAAGTGCAATAATAATGTTGGCTTCGATTGGTAGCCAGATCGATAATCGATTGCCGCAATGCTCGAATCGTCTTGTTCGACCTCGAGAATAGTCCTCTTCTGCCGTCCCGAGGGAGAGTAGGGCCGAATCTCCGCGAATTATTCAATCGCGTCAGGTTATAGAAGAGACGCCGTAGAGTACTTTTCAAATATAAGCTCTCTCGTCCCAAATAACGTGAAATGAAAATTCGAGCAGAAGCGCCTATACGTATATATACGTAGGATGCATCGGCAATGGAATTATTACAGTCAGTGTCGTAATAAACGTACATAGTTGTTAGTTTACCCGAAGAGACTGCAAACTATAAACTGTAATCTGGTTATCCCGATTTATTAAAATTTAATGTATGGAGTATAATTTCGAACAGTAATTTAACGCTTGAAGTATAATATTTCACTTGTCCGTTACGCAATCGAGCTGTAATTTTCGTCGGTGTCATTCCGCTACGTTATTCACGAAATTTAATTGAAATATTTGAGCCGTGAACGTTTAATCCCTTTACTTGCAATGAATTAATTTGCATTCGATAACATTTCAATTCATTTGTCGGTCGCAGATTCAACTATAATTTGAATAGGAAATTATTTACAGGGGAATTTTTTTAAATAGAACATGCCACGTTAAACACTTACGTTTACATTGGTCAAATGTACTGATAAGCAAAAAAAAAAAAAAAACAAATCACGATTCCATCGTCGCAACCTCTCGCGTTCTTCGCTGCATTGATGTCGTTAATGTATTGTACGCACCTAAAGATCCCTAAAATTTTTCGGTAGTTTATATGATATTGAAATTAAATACAGTTTTTTACTACATAAATAAATGATTTACGTTTCGGTCCTACCATGATATAAATATAAAGGTATAGTAATGTCGTGGTTGCGCAGAATCGTCCAATAGAAAATGCCTGATTTTGTTTGACCGAAATGGAATTTTCTACTGATTTCTGATTCCTCTTCATCCCCTCCATGTGCCCAAACGCTTCTGTTTTCACCCCTCCGTCGGAAATCGAGGTGCAATTCCAAGCTATACGTTGAAGTCTGTTTTATCTTTGCCCCCAGTAGCAATTGCGGTGCGTATCCAGGGTTGGGGCACATGGAGAGGATAAAGGGGAATCCGAAATCAGTAGAAAATGCTATTTTGGTCAAACAAAATCAGGCATTTTTTATTGGTCGATCGAAATTGGCTCCGCCCCCAAGAACCGCATTGCTATACCTTTATATTTGTATCATGGGTCTTACTGTGTGGACCCTCTTCAGAAATAAACAATACAGTTTATCAGTAATGTCTCGTACGTAAGATAGGCATAGATGTTGTTTTAACGAAAACTCGTTTTCATTGTTTTCGACTTGACATTTGACTAGAATTATAAAATTTATGAACTTTTTTCTGAATACAATGGCTAATAAGTTGTTGAGGATGGCCGTTCTCTCTAATAAAATTCTTCTTACAAATTTCAGATTTTTTTCTCTAAAACGTGTCCCTGACAATTTTAATGTACGATCGATTTAACCTAATTTTACACTAATTTTATAATTTAAAGGGTGATTAGAATAGAAATTCAAGTATAGTCCTGAAGCCGTTTCTTTATGGAACCAGTCAGTATCTATAAATATTTTGTCCCATTTCTTGTGTAAATTTGATTCTATTAATGTGACCTTTAATTTTATTTAAACTATTGAAAATGTGTAATATTTGATTTTCTGCATCTTCCGGATAATCTAAAAGTATGTCGTTTACATATCAAACAAAATTTCTTACTAGATTATTTCAAATTTATATATATATATATATATATATATATATATAGGTATGTATGCCCTAACACATCATAATATCAACTAGAATCTATATATTACAATTGAAAAAATGATATGACTGTACTTTATTATCAAATTTGACCTCTGAAGTTCATGTATAAAACGGACGATTAACAAACATTAGATCTGATTTAACGATTTTCAGTCTTGAAAAGAGTCCGGATTGAACATAGTACAATTCTTATACGTAACAATGCTATACCTTGTAGGGATATATATATATATATATATATATATACGTATAAAATTATATAAATATAGTGAAATATATATTTCACTTAATTCAATGCTAGTGGTAACAATTTATTTGTAGTAAACGAAGAACTTTTGCACGTCAAATAAGACACGATCGCATCGGAATATTTTCAATTTACGCGTTTGGTAGAAATCTGTCCAGTTTTCTGTTACACTGTCCAGTTATCATATACCTTTAACATGGAAAAAAAGTAAACTGGACAGAAACTAGACAAAAACTGGGCTCATTTTCTACTAGGATAACATCTGTGTGCATTTGAAGATATACCAATTCCGCCTAGCGGCTTCTTATAGTAAATAAATAAAAGATGAGACATATACGGTTTCGCGCTGATAATATTGCACACGTGCGGTGGACAATAGATTTTATGCGTCGTGCATGCTCGGCTTTGAGAAATTGCACGCGAACGTATAGTTCTATATGGCCGCTGCGAGGCTCGTCCTCTCTTGCATTCAGTTCCTCTCCGTCTTTTACCTGGGTCGGATTTATGACTGCATCCGTGAAGAGGAAGAAAACGGATGTATAATAGGACGACGTGGAACACTGGACGCGCTATTTCTGCTGCGACTCTCAAAGCTCGTTATCAAGTTTATCTTTAGCAAAATGTTTTCAAGGCGTTGCCCACGCTGACTTTGTTGCCAACTTTACGACAAAGGTGTGCCTGAAAGTTCTTCATTCTCTATATAGTATTAATATGTTGGGGAAAATGCGACCATCATGAAAAGTAGCATGATTCAAACGATGTTTAAGTTTTCTTATAAACGGAACATTTTGAAAAGCAAAACATTTTTTCGGTAAATTTTTGTGAGTTTGCAAAAGAATCGGATCCTTTTAAAACGAGTTCTCAAGTAGATTCATCGGCCACCTCGCAAGTAGAAAGTTTAGAGAACGAGGGGAGGCTTGAGCCGAGAAACTGACGAATTTGTTTTCACTTTTATCTATTATTCATAAACACATGCCTAAACTTTGTCGTACATTAATGTATTACTTAATGGTTTTTCTTTTTTTTTTTTTTATCAATGAGAGATTTTGTTTTCTACCATTGTCTTGAAACAGTAAAGTTGTATAAAGATCCTTTAGCAACTTTTACGTAGAACTGAACTGTTTTTATCTCATGAGATATGTTTTTTTTTAATGTTGAAATGTGGTACTCTACAAAATTCCTTTTCAAAGTTTTACCTCGCATGATCGTCTGTTTCTACTTAAATATTATTAAAGCTTACTAAAGCATAAATTTACTTGATAATTCTGTCTTATTCATTCTACGAAAAGAAGCGACGTACTCAAGAATTTGCATCACGTTAAAAATTTTGTTTTTTATTATTACAAAAAAAATATGTTTTTTTGACATCAATTCTATTATTAACTTTCAGGGTTATGCTTCGCTTCTAAATGAGAACGCAGATATTTTTGATTTAGTAAATAGGTGTTGCGGAACAGTCGTCTTAAAGTATCATTAATTCTTCTTATCGCGTAATCTGCGGGATTTAGTAGGATCGATGTTCCTCCAAGTCGACGAAACACGAGCTAAGATAAGCTGGCAAATCCGTTGGTAATGTCCAGTCAAAAAGTTATAAAAGCAGTTGCACGCAAGCACGTGAGAACCAGATCAGTTTTAATGAACGACTGATTTATTGCAGCATACGACCTTTCCGTTCGCAACATAAAGAATTTGTTAGTTGCTATATACTTTACATGCGTTCACATTCATTGTTATACAAATTGTTTTACGTCACACTTCGTAGACGAAGTGTCTTCAAATTTAACGTTATTAATCCGTTCCCTAACCTGACTCCCGACATCTTGAAACGTTAAAACGTAGCATTCAATCGCCAAATTACACTAAATTAAATGGACTTTCCAACTGTTTACATCTGTTCCGTGATAATGTTGGTTAAAATAACGCTCATAGCATGCACCCCGAAGAGATAAATCCATAAAGTCTGAAGAAGGACATGACAAAGACAAATCACCATAAACTTAATTCCACGTTACTAGAGTGTCTGGTTATTCCGACTGTTACTACTTACTACGCTATAGGAAGAGGTATAAGAAGTACGAGCGTTTTAACAAAGTAAATGTTAATTTCTTGGTTTGAATATCTAAAGGCCTATTTGACAGTGTGAATCCTATACCAGAAGTCTTTCACTTTACTCGTGAGTATGAAGTTATTTGAAATTTAGTACGGAACGTGGTTGTGTAGGATTTTGCAGATGAGAGTTCCTTGGAAACTTCGTTCGAATGAGATGAGAGGTAGTAGTCAGGAACGATGACATTCATGAGAATGTCGAGTTCGATGGAATTGTGGTAGGCCGAACTGCCAAAACCCATTGTCTTTTTTTTGCGAAGGTTCGGTGAACGACCTTAATATTGAGCTCGCAAGGGCTCAACAGAGGTCGATTTGGGTGTCATCAGTGAAATACCTGCATTTATTTCGAGCACTTTTCATTGGTGGAGTTTAAAAATAATAGTAGGCCCAAAACATATCCTCACAGCAAACCCAAACTCACGAACTCACCATTGCAAAAAAGTGCCATATTTATTAAGGAATGTTTCGGATCTGTCAGATATGTAACTACAGAACCATCGTATAAATGACCGTATCGCAAGATCTCAGGAACAGCAAACTAACGTAGTTTCCGCAGCAGGAAACTGTCTGTATAAATGTTCGATTCGAGCTCATGTCTGTCCACGATATAACTTTCCATGCTATCATTTTCACAGTGTACTGCAAAGATTTCGAGCCGCATTATATCGTGGAGGGATGTGGGTGTCATGTTATCGTCCTTTATCTCCTTCTCTTCCTCGACGAACTCCTTGATCTTTCGCCCCTTTTGAATTTACACGCTTCATAAGTTAGTACCGGCTCTCTTGTGCCGAGTTCCCTTTGCATCTAAAACTCAGCGAGTAATGAAGTTCATTTCATGTGCTGCATTCATTCCGAACGAATGCGAATGGCAACAGCAGAATCTCACGAGTTACAAGTGTAGTATCATATACTCACAGTCGAAGAACCCAACGAAACAAGGTAATAACAATCCGTAGATCCGTTGACCCACTCCCGTACCGTTTGCATGGTTCACCGAGGCGGCACATCTCTTAAACTAGTAAAAGTTCTTGTAAGCTTGGCTGACGTCAGTTGGTATACGCCATCAACATGGATGCGGTCGGAACACCTGGGGCGTTCACAAATTTATCGCATTTTCAATATTCCTTCTGTTCGTCGTATTTCGCGTCGTCTGTGGCCATCAACATGACCATGCCCCAGGCGTATGTCGTATGTACTAGCTGCTCGTCTAGCTTGTTCTCTTAGACGTCTGACATTAAATACTCAAGCGTTACATCGCATATAACGTATTTTTTTTTAAGTAGTAATATTTCGTACCATTCGCAAATGTGTTGTATGTGTACACTGAAGAGATATATCTGAGAAAGAGATTTTCAAATCAAAGAATTCAAAGAAATCAAATCAAATCATCCATCGTGGACTGCTAAAATTCAAAACAGAAGGTCTGCTTTGTACGTGATTGTCGAGAGATTTACTATTTGTTGCGTTAAATCTATAGTTTCAAATCATTATTTGCAAAACGTTCGAAATATATATATTTATATATATATATATATATATACGTAATTATACTTTTATCACAAATATCATTCAAAGTAGAATATAATACTTTTTGAGAAAAAAAAACTATATCACTAATGCCGATTTTATTACTATTTATGCGAACTATCTTTCTAGTAATGTTGTAATTGCCGTCCTATAGTACGTTGTTGTGGTATCGGAATAAGGAAAATCGTTAAGGGAAACCTAGACCCCGCCATTTGCGTTTAGCGTTTTGTCGTGCGAAACAGACATAAATCTGACGAAGAATTCCGCACCTGTCGCACTAGCCAGCGTCCGTGGTGTCTCATTGTTGGAGAAAATAGGCCAACCACACTTTATTATAATGCTATTCTAATAATAGCGGATATTATTTATTTCGTATAAGATAAGCTAATTACTGGGATACGAATTGCATAATTTAACCAACAAGCAGAGATAATATAGCTAGAGAAGTTGAGACATTGGAACATGCGTAAGTGAGGAAATTCGCATGTACAAAAAAAAAGAAAAACAAAAATTCCATGACTCATTTACGTCTCTGTCTAACGACGCAATAAGGGTAATGCATCGGACAGAGGTGGGAGGAATCGAGTAATTTTCCCTTTTTTTTTAATGCATTCCAATTGCAAGAAAGGATACCTTTTTTTTGTCTTATCGGTTTGTTTTCTCTGTATTATCTTCATAGCCTTGAACCCCGATTTTTTAGTTACAATACCTAACTTTATATGCACTACATCGTTCCTAGGCTAGTTCTCATCGTTCCTAACTTCTACTTCTGATTCTCAAAGTTGTTCACAAATGGTGGACCATTCCACATCTACTTCTTTCAGCTATGTTCGTATGTATGTACCCTACAACTTGAATATGGCTAGACTTTAGAAACCCAGATGTTAGCATAATGCACAATACGAAAATACAGAATATTTAAAATAAAGACATTACGGAGCCTTGATTATTCTGCAGCGTTTGTCATATCCCATCCGTGGATGTTGCACTAGCTAGTGAAGTAGTCCCCATTGTCTATATAGGTAATTGTTTGACTATGAATTGCGTTTCAACCACAAACATATAAATTTCAAAATTTTTAAAAATTTGCAGGTCACGGACTTTGATCGACAGTTTCTAGGGAACTGTTCGACCGATTTGAATGAACTTTGTCTTAAAATGTT
>JAPYZR010006379.1:0-14733 GCA_030522945.1 Trichopria nigra
AAAAAAAAAAAAAAAAAAAAAAAAAAAAAAAAAAAAAAAAAAAAAAAAAAAAAAAAAAAAAAAAAAAAAAAAAAAAAAAAAAAAAAAAATAAAAAAAAACATAAAAAAAAAAAAAATGGCATCATAAATCGAGTAAAAATGAATTCGTCTATGCAAACTCGATGTACAGGGTGTCTCTATATAAGTATGGAATATTTTATGCTCTTATTTTATGCCAAATTTTAAGATAGAAAAAATCTTATCAACATTTGATCCGAAGCACAGAATTTCAATACAGAGCATTTTTAAGCGACCGCAATTTTGTTCTAATTGGTTAATTTTTTTAATGGTTATTCAAGTTCTATAAAATTAATAATGTTTTAGGAATAAACGTCTGCATAATATCTAAAATTTCTTATCAGATTCAATCATTACAGAACGCCATATTTTTACATTAATAAAATATACGGCAGTGGTCGAGACACTATTAGTGAAGTTTTGCAATTGATTGTAAAGAAAGAAAAAGACACGAAGGCGGATACTGGATTTAATGGCTCATTACATTTAAAGTTAATGTATTAAAAAAATAATTTAAATTATTTTTTATGGTCTATTGAAAACTCACGAGCATATTTCGGGAACATGATAACCTTCCTGAAGTCTGAATTTGGCAAGTGGAACAGCCATAGTAATTTCCCAACCTTTGCCTTCTTTATTGAAAGCCCTTCGAAGTTCTTCGACGAAAAAGAAGAAGTTATCCTTGTCTGAAAATTTGCCTCCTCTGTCGGCAGCGGCAGGGTATTCCCAATCCAAGTCGAAAGCATCGAAATTATATTTTTTCATAAATTCTGTAATGTAATTATTTCTTATGTAAAATTAAGTAACATAAAAAATTTTAATTATTGTAAAAAAGTGTAAATCTTTTCAGTCCTCTTCAGAAGTTTAAACATTGCATAATTTACTGTTACAAAAAAGTTGGATAGGCAATTTGGTTACAAATGTCAACAAAATACTTTCATCCAGGTTATCAAAAAACTTTCTTATCTAATACGTAGCATGATATTAATAAATGATAATGAATCGTCTTTGAATAATTTGAATAAAATTACATACGAATTAATTATAATAAAATATATACTATAGTATATATATCGTTTTCATATTATTTGTTCATTTTTTTCGCTTTTTTTTTTTGTTTTTTAAGGAAATGGTAAAAAAATGTATACTTACGGACTATGCTTCTGATGAATGTATCTCGTCTCTGTTTTACCGACACTAGGGCACTGTATTTTCGACCACCTTCGCCCCATCCCCCTACGGCGACGGACGTCTGTAAATCTGGATACTTTTTCTTCAAATTAGTGAAGTTCCTAAATCCATTTTGGTCAACGTCAACTTCAGGATCAATAACGAGAACTTCCCACGTGACGTTGCTTACTCCGATAAAGGCATAAATTACATGTGTGCAAAGATCAGCCGGAATATCGTCGATGCCATATTTTCCGATTCCTGGACGATATATCGCCCAATTGCTGAAGTAGCATATAACTCTACCTTTCTGTTCACCATCTGTGTTAACAACAAAACATAAAAGTCATAAAAAACACATACGTTGAATTAATATTTTATACAAATTTTTGTTTAACATGGGCTATCAACTTAATTGCATTATATCACTGCTAAAAATGTCATGAAATTTAATGTACTGTACATTAATTTTCTCAATAGAGTATATCTGTGTATTATGTATATTTATAGATAAACAGTATGAAGGATTAATGAATATGTACTGGTTTGTTGTAGTTTTTTGAAAGTTTGTTTATATAACCACTTTTTCGTCTTACAAATTTCTTGGAATGAAATAAAAATGAAGCCACTTTTCAAGATAGTTCACACTTTCAGGAGTGAAATCTCACTTAATTTCGGAGTGACTGGGTGAAAATTCAATCCGAGAAATTTAATGAGGGTTGAAAAACATTTCAAACTATAGTTAAATAGTACAATAAAATATTTCAAAAAATGATGAACGTGAAATATTTAGTTACATAATTTACAACTTTTTTGTCGAACGTCGTAATGTATTGGGAAATTTAGATGTATTTATAACCAAGTAATCTTTCTGAAACGTTACAATGTAATCTTGGAAATGTTACAAACTTCATGTTCCATCAACGTTTCAAAATTACTATGGCACAAAAAAAACATACTTCAGACGTTACCGTGTTACTTTATGAAACGTTTTACATATACGTTTAAGGAGTGAATATATTGCAACGTCACATGAATGTTTCTTTAAAATGACATCTGAAATGTTAAAATTTACATAAGTAAGTTTCACAGTTTCGCAAGGACGTTACATTATAATGTTCTTGCTAACGTTACTAACTACATATTTCTACAACGTTTCAAAATTACTATGTGACGCGCGTGCAGGTTACTATAATGTAATTTTTAGGTAACGTTGCGAATGAAACGTTTCATGGAAATTATTTCTTGTACTCATGGTATTCAAAAGTTTCAGTGTAACACTCTGAATCTCACATAGAAGTAACAATGGCAACGTTGCTAAAATAAGATAGAAAGTCTCAGAGAGGTTTCAGTACAATTATTGTAAACGCACATAAATTTTTCAAATGTAACGTTTCGCTGCAACGTTTCTGAGGTACGACATTCACCGTTTCCAGAACGTTACAGAAAGGTTTATGACCCAAACATTGAAGCGTTACATGGATGCAATGAAACATTCTAGTGACGTTTCCGAAACCGGAAAATGTTTAGCGGGTATCCTATAAATTTCTTGGAGTAAAAATTGAACCACTCATTAATTCTTTGGTGTAAGAAACCTACTCTAAACGAGTCTAATTTAATTTTCATGGAGTGCACTTTTATTCTAATAGATTGAAAATTCAGTAAAATATTGGAGTGGAAGTTTTTTTTTCACTCCAAGTGGAGGTGTTCGATTTTTATGTGCAGAGAACTGCGATCTTACTCCAAGTAATTTAAAGAGTAAGTATTTCATTTGTATATTTGTTTAATATTGTATAACTCCACTTTATATAATGATAAATATAAACTTTTATAATAATATATAACAAAATAATAACCTCCAATTATATCAAATAAATTACTTAAAGTGTATATAAGTATACTTTTTTAATGAAATTTATGAATTTAATTATGAACTAAACGATCACTAATGTAGAAATTTAAAAAATTCTCGATTACCATGAAAAATATTAAATAAGTAAAAAAAACACTATAGTACTAAATTTTAGTTATAAATATATAATAACAGAAAATCGTTATAAACTCAAATAAATGAAGTGCGATAAATTGAATTTTAAGAATTACACGATTTTTAATTTTTATTATTTTTCCATATAATTTAGTTTTTAAAACACGATGAAAATGTCGTAAAATTAATCTTTTTCAAATAAACCTCCCGTTCATTTATTTTACGGTAGATATTTTGAATATATGTCATCGCATAAGCACCATTATCCTCATGGGAAAACATTTGCGTAAAATATATATTCGTTTGAAATGTTACGTGCAGTTGTGAAACTTACAAGCGTATGCGCAGGCGACAAGTGCTACAAGGGTGCAAATGGAGAAGAATATTCTCCCCGTAGATGCCATTGCCGGTGTTGCTGAAAATACACATAAAATCTTATAAATCTAAATGAATATAAAAGGTATAACGACGAATGAAATAACTTCATTAGCGCCATGTGATAATCTGACTTTTCACGCGCGAGTAAAGAAATTAAAAAGAATCGTTTTACTTTTGAATTCGTTCGCGTGACAAATCAGATTTGTTTACTAATAAATTCTGAAATATTTGAATTATGTAAAATTTATTAATTCATTCATCTTTTTGTAAGAAAAACTTGTTGTGTCATAAAATGAATTCTTATATGTAATATAAGATATAGATGCAACATTATTTATTTATTTTCTTTTTTCCTAATGTACTGTATTTTAAGTAGTATATGAATTTAAGTAGTAAGAGTCATATTATCAAGCGGTAAAGAAGCGAATATGTAAAAATCAGGTACGTTTAAAATTTATTAATGGTGTCATTGAAGAGAGAAAAGATCTATTATACATGAAACAATGGAAAACAAATTTTTTGTTTAACTATTTTTATTAATAACATTTTTTTGTTTTCTCAAAGACATTCAAAAATTCGGCAATGTCAACGAGTGATTTGATTTTTTTTAAAGAAAAATACTCCCTAAAACTACTCTTTTTTAATTTTCCAATTTTCATCAATTATAAGGTCAAATCTAAAGAAAAATATAATTAATTATTTAAAGAAAATTATAGATTTTTTATAATTTTTTATTCATTCTTGACCCGAGATAATTAACTACGCAAAATTCTTATTGTAACTTTCTAAATTTCTTGGAGTGAATTTTCACTCTTGAAAAGTCTTAGAGGAAAATTCTGTTAAAACTCTTATTTCGATAAAATTTGTAAATATTTGTTTTGAAAATAAATAAATTAAATTATAAATAAAAGTAGATCGTTTTTGCTCATTTCTACTCTTTACATTTCTTGGAGTGAAATTTCATTCTTTTTGTGGTTTAAATTCTTCAATTCACTGTAATATAATGATCTCAGTAAATTAAAGACTCAATTTTCATCCAAAAATTATTGAAAGGACATATTGTTGTATAAAGTTTCCTTATATATTGGTAAGCTTTGAAAAATAAAATGCTTACATAACATAGAGGAAAAAAAGTATTGTTTATACAACCATAGTTGACACAACCATTCTCGCCATTGATAGGATCATTTCTATGGTAAATTTTACATGATTGTTACTTTCTAAGATTGCAAAATTGCGATTGTTGTACCCTGGTAGAAATTTATCCATTTTTTTCTTACACTATCCATTTCTCCTATGCTTTTAACATGGTAAATATCTGACTTGTCTAGGAATTAGCTAAAAAAATGTTCATCATGGATCTAAATTAAATAAAAAATGGTTTTTAAAGTAAAAAAATGTTTATAGTTCTCTTCTAGTGTTTTTTTTTAAACTATATATATTACTGCTTATTCGCGATTTATTATTGTGTACATATTATACATTCTCAAATCTTTCATAACTACTATAATACTACTACTAAGTGACTGATGTTGAAAAAATGTTTGATGTATTTTTTGATATTTTTGTTATTTTACTTTATATTTTTATTATTTTATTTGGTATTTTTATTTTAAGTAAATCGCATAAATACGACTAGAATTATACATATTATGTTTTCGATAATAATAATCTTGGAAATACTTTGGTAATATTCGTATATGGTTTTACAAAAAAAAAAAAAAAAAAAACATTTAATTACAATGTAAAGAATCGCATTTTCGTTAGTATTGCTGATTATACAAAAATTATTTATCGAAATTTACGGTATGATTCGAAATATAGTTATTTGTTTAAATAATTTTTTTTTAATATTTACAGTAACAGTTTTTAATAAAGCAAAAGTAAAGAAAAATTCTTTTAAGTGCAAAAATAAACAAAGTCAAGAATAGTTTTATCAATAAGAATGCAATAATTTAACTTATAATTAATTTCATGAAAATTGAATCCAAAATTAGAAAATACTATACATATTTATTCCACATCAAATAAGAAAAGTCAAGAAATTGCCTATTTTACCAAAATATGTCAATCTGAATTTTCAGACAATCTCATAATATGCATTATTTCATTCAATAATTACAATAAAGTAAACAAAATATTTTATGTCATGCAAATTAATTGTTATATATTAATTGTTATAAAGTTCTTCTACAATACGAAATTTTTCTTTTCACAATATATGAATAAAGTATTTTTTTTTTTTTTTTTTTAATCGAGACAAACATTTCCTAACAAATCTAGGAAAATAGAAAACAAAGATATTATGAAGTGCATTATTCATTCAAGATTACTACTGCAATATAACGAGATTGCTAATTATTTATTCGCATTTAACATTAATTGCTAATGATTCGTTCGAAGGCAGGCTTACCAGTAATTCGACCAGTTGTCCAGTTTAAGTTTAATGGAATAGGACGACCGAATCGGAGTGTATTACGACCATTTAACCAGCTTAAGTTGAGTTTATGTTATGGTGTGGCAACGAGACACTCCTATACGAGCAAGTTCACGGCGTGTCTGAAGAGCGTTTGAACTCGACTCGAGTCAAGAGTGGCTCGAACGGGGCGGATATAGTTGGTAAATACATGGGGAAGAGGGAATGATCTATACCGCGACCGGTTTCTCGTATATAGCGAGTATATGATCGATGGACATAAAAATGTACCGCACGACGATCATCTTAATGATAATCCGTCGTTGGGTCCAGTAACAGACCCAGCCGCTAATTGGCGAACTTGTCCACGTGGTGGCGATCCTGTTGGGATCATTCCGAACCGGTCGGGAGATCGATGGTCGCACGCCGTTTGATCGCTTCTCTTCCTTTGCGATTTTTGTCAATGTACAACCGTTAGGATCTAGTTCTTTTTTTTTTATAAGATTGACATTTCATGCGAGGTTAACGACTTTTTTTGATATAAAATAACACGGATTAATCGTTTATTTTTCTTTTTTTTTCAATGAGTGCGTTAATCACTCGTATAAGCAGCCGTTAACTTTATTGGGTATTAAAGACGGTCATTATTTATCTTCGTGTATATTTGAAAGTATTATAAACGGACACCCCTCCGCCTGCAATAAGAATAACGGTCTATAAAACTGCCATTCCCCGATAGTATTTTAGGTATAATTTGAGTCTGGCGCGTAACATCAAAGGTAACGCCTATTTCTTAATGTTTTCCTACGTTCGATTAGGAGCAAATGGCACGGATGATCAAAATACATCATTGATAATAGTATTTTAATAATTGTAAATTGAAGCGAGAATGGTGATATAAGGTGGTGCTAAAAAAGGACCAAGAAATATATATTATATTAAAATATATATGGTGGTAAATTTAGTATAAATTGATGCATTTATTTTGTGAAATTCGAAGACCGGTAAGAAGATAATAATAAGAAGTAATAAAAGACAACTTTCTTTTATTTTTAGTTTAAAAAATTGTTTTTTGACAATTTCAATGAAGAATAATATTTTCAGATTGCTGTCAATATAGTTGTAAAAATAATTGTAAAATTCAAATTGAATAATATTATTAACATATAATAATTTAATCGATAAAATTAATTAATAATAAAAATAAATCGATATTAAGTTAGAATTAACAAAAAATAAAAAAAAAAACAGAATATTCGATTATTGTAATTCCTATCACCACGACTTTCAAAATATTTATACACGAAAAAGATGTTTGAAATAAAAAAGAAAGCTCTTCATTTTGTAATAGATTTTATCTGCATTCCGTACCAGGTCGAAATGTGAAAAGCCTGACCTTCATTACAATATTTTCGACATTTTTATATCATTTAAGGCTAAAGGAAAGGTTCAAAAATATTTTTTTTTTCAAAATTTGTTTTCCAAAAGTTTAATTTAAAAAAATTTTAATTTAATTTAACAAAATTAAATTTAAAAAATCGTACAATTTTCATTCAAACGGCTGGGCTTTGAATGAACTTTACAATGAAATTGCACGGAAAAAAAGTATTGTTAGGACAACCATACTATAGTTGACACAACCATGCTCCTGGTTGACACGACCATTCCTATGGTTGGTCCAGCCATAGTATGGTTGCTCCAACAATACTTTGTTTTCTGTATGTGTTTTGAAAAAAGTCTTGGCGTGAAATATAACCAAAAATGGACGACAATAATTTTTGTTGTCAAGTGTGCCACAGACGAAAAATTTTGACAGAAAATTTTTTCAGAGTTCATATAAATATTGCAATAAAAAATATACAAAAATTATTATCAATGTATCGTGCTTTGTTATACATCGGCTAAACAATTCTTTTCACTTTAGAGTTCATTAAAAACAACCACTTTTATGTACATATATTTTGTTTTTTTTGGAAATCAGATATTTTCAAAACATTTTGAATGAAAATTTTACGATTTTTAAAAACTTTTTTCTATTTTAATTTAAAAAAATCGTTTTTTAATCTTAAATGATATATAAGGATCGAAAATATTAGGGAGAATAGAGGGCGCCTGCCCGCTCGAATTGTTTTGGTCCAGCTATATTGTGCATGAAAAAAGTGAACATTTCATGGCAATTTTGAAAGTCTTTGCCAAAGGAACTGCTTATATTTTCGTTTATGAATTATTACAGTTTCCTTCTTTTCCATATTCACGAATTTTAATGTATTATACTTCACTTTTACCTAAAAAAGAATTTGTCATAGAAATAGTCATATCTAGTATTTTCTAGACGTTATATAGATTTTCTAAGTAAATTCTAGACAGAATCATGAGATTTCCTCTTGCAGATTTTATGATGTTTTTTCAACAATAAAACGGAATGCCACGATTAATCTCTATATCTGGTGGGTTATTAGATAATTTGTAACATTTATAAAAACCTATAATAAAATACTTAATAAAGTTATTTTCTATTATTATTCATTTCAACGAATATTACAAACATGATTTAAAATTAAATTATCATTTCCAACTACCAATTAATAAAAATTCGAGCATCGCAGCAACCAGCTTTTGTTCCTCATTGTTTTCTAATCTTTTGTATTACCTCAACTCCCTTCAGGAATTCCTTCGTCCATTACGTTTCTTACGCAAAAATATAAACCAGAATTCGCGGATGGTTGAGCGATTCGAGTGCGATAAAAACATCTCGTCTGCATCGGATGAGTTTTCTTTCCGCACCGGTAGCCGCGCAGCGTGACGAGGAGGCTATATATACAAGAGCATTTGATCATTTCCGATTCCTCATCTTGTAATCGATTCGGTAATCAGTTTACGAGGGCTATTTCGTGTCATCGTCGAGAATCGTTATACGAGATTTCGTAATTATTTTTACACTTGGCGTTTCGATAATAAAAAAAGAAGAAAAAAAAAACAACACGCTCGATCGCGGCGATGCTAATTTTCTTTGTCGGAAATGCATTTTCGCGTGTTTACGTGCAGATGCTTCACAAAATTACTTTAGCTATAGTCGATTCTATTTATGGAAATATCATATGACGGGTTTCATTTCTTATTAAGTTTAATTTATCTTTTAAGTTTAATGAATAAATTAATAATGAAAAAATGAAGTATGACATTAAGAAATGGAATATCACTGAAAAAAAAGTATTGTTGGGATAACCATACTATATAGTTGACATAACCATTCACATGGTTGACGCCATAAATTCTATGGTTGAGCCAACCATATTATGGTTGCACCAACAATACTTTTTTTAGTCTTATAGTCAACTTCATCTTTCAATAAGATTTCAATTTTTAAAAATAATTTAACAACTTTACTTTCTGAATTTCTTCAAACATTTTGTATTAAATTCAAATTAGTTAAAATGATGTATATTATACTACTATATACGTGGACAAGAGGATTAAAATAGGTATATTTTCTCAAGCGAACAAAGACGAGGTTTCAATTAACAAATCAAGAAGACAATCGTGATGCATTGTAATTACTTCCATATACCGATTAATTTATACCAACTAAAAGGTCGATTGTTATAATTCTTCGCGCGATAAGACTCACATCTCTTCCGTGCATTTTAGATTCACTCGATGCAAATAAATGCATCGCATTTACTATATCTGACACTGGTAGACAAGGCGACGTGTTGCCTGAAGACTGCATGTCATTTATTTTGAATTGTTATATTATTCTTCTCTTCGAGGCATTTCCTAATTGACATTTAATTATGGACGTGACATTTTACGGCCAGTTGCCTTCACTAAAATTCCTGATGAATTTGACTCACGAGTATTTTCAATGGACCAATTACGATATTCAACAGTGGCGCCATGTGCAGTAAAGACGTCAATTCGCGGCGTACAATAAGTATGGAACGAAACAAATCTCAAAGAATTTATTACAAAAAGAAAAATTAAATATCTACAATTGATATTTACAATGACTTTTTCGTGTTCTCCACAATTAATGTAATTGACAGATTATACGCAGAAATATTTTACTGCAAATTTGAGGCCATTATGCGTGATTATACGTGTATATATATATACTGACCATATTTAAAGTTTGCATATTTTTCCTACCATTTACTTTAATTATTGGTTAGATCCGTGATATTGTTTGGAGTTTACATGATTTTCTTCCCGCGTAAACAAATAAGTGATAAGTGGTAAATACCGAGAAACGTCGTTAAGAATGTGAATAGTACGAGTCCCACAAGTCACGCGATCGTTACCGAAATTAAGATTCGCGTTGCATCGGAAGACAGCGGACTTCGTCGTCTATTCTATAAAGGTGCAGTTTGAATGCCAAATCAGAAACGGGAAACGAAGAAAAGGAAGAGAAAAAAATGGAAAGACTTAATTTTACGAATTCCTGCCATAAAAGCGTCGATTTTGTCTTGTAATACGACTTGAAATATTTTTAAAAAGTCGTAAACATATTTTTGTCGGATCTAAATGTATAAATTCGTTAAAATGCGGTGATGAGAAAAACTTTTTTTTTTTCAATGAAATGTTTACTTATTAAAACTGAAGAAACGAAGATTTTAATTTTTCATTAAAATGTAACGCACGAGTACGAATGTATTTTCTTTTTCATTTTGTCATCTATTATTTCTTTTTCCGGCCTCAGTTTTTATTTGCATCGCACGTGGTTACACCAGCTTAGAGCTGATAAAGATTTAGAGTTACGCAAAAGGGTGAATTTATTACTTAATTTCCGTAATTAAATGCGACCATGTACTCTGGACATTCGGGACATATAATTGATCAGGTGCTCGAGCATGTCCTTTAGGGCCTAATATGAAGACTGCACTGATTCAATCAGTGAATCGTCTGAACTTTAATTTACTCTCACTTAAAAGGTTGAAACAGAGAATAGAATTTATATTCTACTTATGTTTCGAGATCTTTAGAGAAGTTTAGATTATTTGATTTTTTTATCAATTAGTTCAATTTATAAGTAAAGAACATAATTATTAATAATTTTCTATATTTATTATCGCGTCACTCTATTTCCATACTGTTTTTATTATTTTTATATTTTAAGATCATATCAATAAAAATACGGATTAGAATGATAAATAAAATTTGCGACAGACATTAATAGATAAACTTTATTTCATTATTAATAATTTTCCATGATATAGAAATATTTAAAATTTATTGGAAATAAATATTTATGAAAATAATTTGATCAGTTACAAATACTAATAAAAAATTGTTAAAAACTTTACGACTGCGATTGTATAATATTGAAATTTATTTACCACCTTACCTACTATTTACTACCTTATACTAAATGAGAATTAAAAACTTTATGTTTCGATCCCAATGTGCGGATCCTCTTCAGAAATTTAAAATTAAACAGCATGCTATAAATAGCAATAATAAATTTCTGAAGAGGATCCATACTTTGGGATCGAAACGTAAAATTTTTAATTTTCATTTAGTATAAGGATTGCTATTTATTTTTAATTTTTCAAGTTACAAATACTACAAAAAAAAATGTTGATAATGATAAAATGAAGGAAGATCATCTAAAAAGGATTTTTTTCGATCCATTCTAAATGTTTAATAGCAACTTATTAATTTAATTAATTGTTAACCCGATTTTGGGTGTGCTGCGTTCCTAAACTTTTTCCCTTGCAATTATGATATATTATCTCGTCTTATCATCGAGATCAAGAACCAAGTCAATTGAGACGGGACTGCTGAGACGACGCGCCGCCAAGATTCTTATTTGAATTCGTCAACTGACAACTGTAGTTGTCTATATTCGTCAATTGAGACTATATATAGTGACTATAGTCTTAACGACAAAATCTCATTATTCAACAATAATGCAAGTTTACACTAGAATCGTCAGAAATCAAGATGATCTTTTACTACACATTACGTTGTCGTGGGTTTGTACAGCAATGAATAAAACTTGCATTTGAAATTAACGAATCGAATCTATATCCTTCTTTCATCTTGTCTTGAATTAGAAATAGATTTGTGTAGAATTGTAATTAATGTAAAATAATTAAATCTCTGATAATTAACAAAGTGCAAAAAACGTATTGTTGCATTTGTTAAATTAAAAAGTAATTCAGTAGGCAGAATATTGTCCATCAAATTGATTTAAAATCATTATGTTAACAAAAACATTAATATAGTTCACACAATATTATCACGTGGACATCACTAATTAAAAACAATTTACGAAAAAAATATTACAATGAAAATAACCACAATAAGTATCTGCGTCCGGTTAAAAAAAATGCAATTTACTAAATGGCAGAATTCGAGTTTTGAAAATAACAGGCAATTTAATCATGCAAATTTTGGAAAAATATTTATTTTCAATGGATGACGATTTCGAAATAAATTTGATAATAAAATGTACTCCAAAATAATAGGAACTGTAAATACATTGTTAATGGTGAAACTGTATAATACAAATAAAAACATTCATTTTAATGTATTTCATATTTGGGTTCATTTTATTGAAAGAAGTTGGAATCACATTCGAAAAAAAAAACAAATTGTTATTTCTATTCAACATTGTACACTGAAAAAAAAATTTGTTATTTTCAAGTAAATATTTACTTGAATAGTAGCAAGTAAATATTTACTTGAATTAAGGAAATGTTTCCTTCTTTTTAGTAAATCTTACTTAATTCAAGAAAATCTTTTCTTAATTCAAGTAAATTTTTACTTGAAAATAAAATTTTTTTTCAGTGTATAAAATGTACATAATTGTATAAAAATTAATTGGAAATTTTCTTTAATAATCAAATTTTGAAACAAATTTCTTGCAAACAAGTTAATTCAAGTAGACCAAAAATATTTGTTAAATGACACCAATAAAAAAATATGATAATATACATAAATATATAAAATAAAAAATATATAATAAAAAATAACAGATAAAAAATATAAATAAATAGGGTAAAAAGTGTAATTAATATCTTAAAAAAAAGTGTTCTTTCAAAAATCACAAATGTATATTTGCGCTAATTATAAATTGCAAAGACCATTTATTCATGCTAATTTGTGAAATTTTATTTTATTTATTGCTTTTATATAACCGTTTAGGGATAAATGTCCATCTATTATTTAAAAACTTCTTAATTGTCCACATAAGACAATATCGAAATATTCATTTTTCTCAAAAGAAAAAAAAAAACTATTGATTTCCAACTCATCAAAAGTGGGAAACTCAATTTTACTTACCATAAAAGCACAATGTTGACCAATTTTAGAAGTTGTATTAAAATCGTA
The DNA here is from genome assembly GCA_030522945.1 of Trichopria nigra. Taxonomy (NCBI): domain Eukaryota; kingdom Metazoa; phylum Arthropoda; class Insecta; order Hymenoptera; family Diapriidae; genus Trichopria; species Trichopria nigra. Next base: position 13,344 of record JAPYZR010006379.1, read on the forward strand.
CTTTACTACTTTATAACTTTTTTATATTTTATGATGATTGAAACTTGAATCTCCCACTTGATTTCATTCAGCAAATTTAGAATTTTCTACCTTTTGCGCAAATGTCACTGGCTAACAATCACTTCGATCAATAATTTTGTGAATGACAAAAAAAAATTCCTAAAACAGGTATTTGTGGATAAAGACATTAGGCACGAGAACTACATATATTTAAGGCACGACACAAAGTGACAACAAAAAACGTATATGTTAAGGTGGAAGAACTCACCTCCTCGGCGTTAGGTGGATAGAAAAATCGTGCCCGAGGCGAAGAATTTAGCGCATATATACCCAGTGGACCTCATTAGAATTCAGGTGTACAGAACACTCGTGATTGGTCGGTTCGTCGACCCGTGGTCTCCCGCCACCGACGTGATATTCTCTTCGACGTTCCGATCGTCGCGGGCAATATTATAGAGCTGCGCGATTTTTTTGTTTCTTCTTTCTTTTCTCTCTCTCTCTTTCTCTCTCCGTCTGCAGTAACCAATGCAATCTTTAACGAATCGGATTTCCGAACGATCGATCTTACGCGATGAAGAGAATCGCCAAGACACCATAACTCTTCCTTTTGAAGAACGCGTGAAATTCACGACAAAAACCACGGAAAATGAACCATGAAAACGCCTGACGATATTTTGTTAATCCTACATTTATCGGGTTCAATTGATTTTAATCTTGATTAATAAAGTGTATAATTGTTTTTCTGGTTTCCAGTAGAAATTATCTAAAAGCGTATGGTATTTCCTGATTTGCCTAGGATTTATCTGAACGTGAAAAAATCAGTTATAACATTTTTGTTTCTTTTTTTTTATAATATTTATCTTTATGAATTGTCAGAAATTTTTGTGTTCAAAAACGAGAAAAATGAACGAACGTTGAAATAATTTTAAAAACTATTGATCAACTATTATTAAGTTTTCAGTAGCAAACTTCGCCAATACTGGCGAGATGACAGTTGATTTTTAGTAGTTTATATAATAATTCGTAAATCGTTTATCAATATAGCTTTTCGAATGATATTCAAATCATTTTTATAATGACCCTGGTAGAAATTGCGCCTAAATACTGCCCAGTTTTTGGCTAATAAACTTGTGTACTAGCCAGTTTGTGGACAATATCTTATTGAAATCTGGCCAGTATTTAAAACTAATAGACTAATCACTTTTTGTCCAGTTTTTAATCCAGAATTTGGCTAATATGTTCATTTCAACTGGACAGTATGTACGTAACATTTGCCCATTTATTTTATGTACATATATTTAAATAATTTTATTGTGCAGTAATTAGACAGGATATTTTTATACATATTTTGAATAATTTTACTGAACAGTTATTAGGCAAGATTTTTAGC
>JAPYZR010006380.1:0-12016 GCA_030522945.1 Trichopria nigra
AAATTTAGATTTTTTCGTATAATACTCCTACGGAAGAATCCTTGACTTTGGTAGTGTGCTGTAGTCGAGTATAGCTCAGTCGAAGCAGCATTTTACAAGTTTTTCGTGCATATTTCGCATTATATATACATATAGAATAAAATATTTTATACATAAATTCCGTAGGTATTTCTAAAGTTTTAATTTTGTTGAAACCCTAGTAAAAGTAATTGAAATATGTAGCTAAACGAAATATTCTGCACGATACAAATTTTATTTATTTTTATATTCTATTTTCTTTGGCTCACAAATTGTCCTCTTTTCTTCTGTGTATGAATTTTATTTATAAGTTTATTTGTTTGCCTGTGCCTATTTCTGTTTTAAATCTTTCGATTTTTCAGTGTCATTTATGTGTCGCCTTTCATCTTCGTCTTCTTTATTTGCGAAGCTTTATTTTATTTATACCCTTTACCTCGAGTAATCCTCCAGAGTTTTGATTGTATACACAACACGTTGGTTCGTTTTCTACGCACAAACTACTCTCCCCGCCCCTCCAATATACCTCCAATATTTATTTTCATTTTCTTTCAAAATTTTATTTTAAATTGATTTTCTTTTTTTTACCGCATTCAGCTTAGCGCAATTAAAAAAATAATATAGTGCGGTCGATTTGCTCCTTACATTTATCTGATTCGTGCGGCTTTCAAGGTAGACCTAATTTTAGTCTACGAGTCTTTGGAATTTGTTAGACTCTTTAAAAATAGTTCTATCCAATTTGAATTCTTTATCGTCGTCGCGTTATCTGTTCATATTGTTTATTTAAACGCGATGAAATTCACGTTAGTAGACCCTTTGCGTCAAATTTTTTTGCAAAATATTTATTTATGTGAAAACCACTGTAATGAAGTAAATCTTTACTTATTATTATAACAAATTTTTTTAATGATAATCTTATGATGATGATGTGTGATAAATAGCCGTTAATAATAACGAAAAAGTTGTCATTAAATACGATAAATCCTGAATCACTTTAACGTACCTGACAATGTGTAAAGTCTCATTTTAATAGAGTAATTTAAATTGCAATTAAGAGACAAATACGTTTTGGTCTCCGCGTTTCTTTTGCAACGTTCGTGTCGTTCGACCGTGTCTTCATAATTAACAGATTTCCGCCCTCTCGTTAGGAATCCCACGCAGCGTGTCGCATGATTTCCTTTCTTTCATCATTCCGGGATGAAAATTCGACAGATGTCATGGCAGGACAAACAGTCGATGATGAAATCTCTCCCGCACCGCAGGTACGAGTCTGCGTATCGATAATTAGCATTCTCCGACGCGACAGAGCTGCGTGCCTCAAATTATTATCGATTTCGAGCAGCGTGAGAAACAATGACGTTCTGCTTGTCAACAATTTCTGTCGTTATCAAACATAATTTATTATTGGGTTATTTCCCACATGTCGCACTCACCCAATTGCAGAAGGGGCGGCAGATGGGCAAGGAATTTTGCAGTTAGTATGGGCATAAATGAAGAATTAAGTGGATTAGTACGCGCGGTGTTGAAAAATCTGATTATAGGCAAGTGCAGTCGAATTAGTGCATTGATATGAATCTGGCTTCGAAATCGACGTTACAGTGGTTGTATCACACAGTAAATTGATTTTCGTCTGAATTTTTAAAGCTATATACCTCGGTAAGAAAAAGGGTTTATTTAATGCCGTTTTAAAAGTTAACTATGGTATAAGAATCGTGTTGTACATATTGCTTGTGTACTTTGTAACTCTGAATGAATTGAGATCACCATAACAATTATAATGTTTTATCATTAAATCATTATCAGTAAAAATTACAACAAAGAAAAATTGACATGGCCTCGCGAGCGCCAGGCTTCTCGAGCCATGGCCATGGAAAGGCCACGTTAAATTTTCTACCAGGGTAAAAATAACATCAATAAGTAAGTTTAATTTTAAAATCTGTAATGGATAAATTATACGTAAGTTCATTTCACTTTATCACATTGTATGTATACCTACGATATTTATGAACATAAGTCTTTGCTAATAATTGTTTGCTAATGAAAAAAATGAATATGAAAATGAGAAAAGATAATGTAGAGATCTATGTCTATTATTAACAATAATTTAACCAAGAAAATGATCAAATAAACCGTGGTTCATAAATTATACTTTCTTTTCTAAATTATTGGTGCATTGATTTGCCGAAATTATGAACATCTCAACGGCAACACATTCTGACAACAGAGATTTTGTATTAAACGACAAATCATGCAATGTCGTTAAAAATAATAATAATAATAAATAAAAAAAAAAAAAAATACAAGATTTTTGGATTCTTTCCTAATAACACGAAACCTCTCTAGTGTCAGGCTAGTCCGATTAAGGGTTAATATTTTCTATATCCGTCTATTCAAAATGTCTAATAAACTTTTATTTTTTTAATTTTACGACTAATGGCGTGTACTAATGGAGCAGGGGACTTTAAGCTAATTTAGATATAAACACTAACATGTGAAACATTCTGCTTTTGATATCAAATCACTATTGACTAAATATCCTGAAAATCTGATAAAATCTTCTATCCACAAATGTCGAGTAGATTTACAGAATACCATGTCATTTGTATAATTTTAATGATCAATGAATAACTTAATTATTGTATTACAACATGTGTTGGCATAGGAAATTATCTTACTTGTTGTCAACTCTAATAAGTCAAGAAATCTACCTGATATTCACAAGAAACAGTATTTTCTTATCTGTTATTATATGTGATGAATTCATAACAAATCAAGATATTTGTCATAAAATTGGTTTTCCTATTTAAATTTGAATCCTCTTATTAACAAGTATGAGCAATAATTTTATCGCATTATTATTTCAAATGTAATACAAGTAAAATGCAGTTACTAATTAATAATAGAAATTTATTTTTGTTACAGGTACGTACATGCAATTATACATGAAACTCCAAAGAAGGTAAAATAATACCCCAATCTGATAAATTATCATATTTAAAAGCTTATACATACACCTATAGGTGTGTTTATATAACCCGTTAAAAATAAAAATTAAAAAATTCATGCTGTGGTATTTGCTTGAAGAGCGCCCGATCGCGAAGTTTGCAAGGACAACCGTGTTTTTCTCCCGTGGCGAAATTAACAAACTTTCGACTTTGAGAACTTATCACACCGCGGAAAAATAGAAGGGTCGACTTCATCCTTCCGCACCTGAAACCGCAAACGAAGGTTTCTTCGCGAATTTAAAAGGAGAAGTTTTTAATAATTAGAACCACACGATTTATGTACTCGAAGTAAATAATTAGAAAATTATTTGACTTCAGTTTCCGAATGCTAAACATTTCTTTTCGGAAACACTATACTGCCTAGTTTTTATATTTCAATGTTATCTAGATTATCTAAGATTGTCAAAATCGTACAGACTGATATGATAGACAGATATATTCAAAAACAGCTCTACAATCTTTTATTTATTTATTTTTTGATTAGTTAATTTCTCGGTACAATACAATAAACATGTGGGAATCTACGTTAAACATATAGAGTAAATGTGATTGAATGAAGTATTGAAGCTAATAATTATTCGTTAACGGCAAATAATTGAAATAGATCACTTCCGTTATCGTGTTACCAAGACTCACGTCAAAGGATAAAAAAATCTATTGTTTTATTTTTAAAAAATCCATTGATCGCTTCCCCAATTCTTGATAAATAGAGTCATTAGAATGATTTGCCAGATCGCCAGGCACGCGTTAAGGCGAAGTCCGTGACGACTAGAAACGTCTTACCTGCGGTGGTAGGGAGGATTAGCACATCGATGCAAATCCGCTTTGGGAGGTGGAGACAATCTCCAGAGACTTCATTAACTCTCGCAGTAATCCGAATGTCCCCGTATAGCGCGTTATCTCGAATTACCATTCGAGCATGGAATTGGCAGTAATCACGATCCCATACAAAATGGTCAACTAATGCCCCTATAATGGGTCGCCGCCGTACAATGACGCTCGTCAGACTAGCACTTATTTTAATGCCGAAATAATGAAGCACCCCGTACTCCGTTCAAATGGTGTATAAAGGCGCGGTAATTGCTGACCCGCGGACCCGTACTCCAAACGTAATTTAAGGCGCGGGCAAGATGCTGTGCGTCATTTTGCTTTCCAATTTTTCCGGGCTTCGTGGAATTTTTTCCTAATTTACCGGACAAGTCGATCGTTTATTAGAGAAATGGGTATTCATAACGGCTTGCTTCCATTATGATGTAATTGCATTCCATACGGCCGGACGCCAAACAATTGATGCGAACTGGTTTGGTCAAAATACAGGTGATCGTGTCAGTAGCATCTGGTTCTTGAGGTTCGGTTACGAAATGTTCTTCATTGTTTCCTTCCTGACATTAAATCTCATTAAAACTCGTAAGCTTCAAAGAAAGTTATTTTTTAATTTGGTGTAATATTCGCATAATTTGTAAGATTTCAATGGAAAGACAAACTTACTCGAGCGTTTCTTTTGTATTGTATTTAAACGTCTTTTAAATGCTTAGCCGAAATATTTGTGTAATTTTTATGTAATCTTAATTTCTCAATGAAAACAAAAAATCTTAACAAATAATTTTCAAAAATGTTTACATAACATTTGAAAAATATTTTTTCGTTTTCAATTTTTTATTCGCATAATTTTACTAATAATTTAATATTTTATTATAAGAGTTATTTTAAAAGGTTTATCAACATTATTAATTAAAATTATTGAACTTATATAAATGAAAGATTCTTGTTCCCGAACAAAATAGAAAACAAGCAGAACTTATTTATTTTATAACTTATAATTACGTAAAAATTAAATGAATATTAAAAATTAATATATTTTTAGAATCGTGGGATCCTACCGCGTCTTATTTTTTTAATAGATTTTTCAGATTCATTACTGCATTTATTGAATTATTTAATTGTCATAAGCTATAATTAAATATAATAATTAATTAAATTTTAACAATTTTTTATTAGAAACATATTAAGTCTTAATTATAAACATTATTTAATTAAATTATGTTTACTTGTTTTTTATTTTTTTTTTTTTTTTTTATGAACGCAGATTCTTTTTCACTTCAACAAAACTGTTATTAACTATATTTAAAATCCTAATAAATAGGACTATATTTTGGAATACATGATTTTTACGTAATCAATTTTACTACATTGAAAAAATTATTAATTTCTGCAATAGTTTTGTATTTAATAAGTTTGATATAATGGACACTACAAGAACCTTAGTAACTTTAGAACCAACAACTTATTATGGTCATTCAGCAAAATAAATTTTAATACACGGTTTACGAGCGAATCTCGAATGGATACTATGAGTATTTGTATTTTAACAAGTTGTGTCAAAGAAAAGCTCGATTTCAGATTTGTGTGCTTTTCGAGTATGTGCGAGGGGAAAATGGAACATCGGTATTATACGAAACATCGGGAAAGTGGAGGCGGAACGAGGATTTAGAGAGGATGAGAAAGCGCAGCAATGAGTATCCGGGGAAATCTGCCGAAATAAGAAGAGCGCACAGGGGGGTCAACTTCCGTATCCAGTTACACCGCAAACCTAGTAGCACGCTGATCTTCTTCTCGAGTAACCCCTGTACTGCCCAGAACAGTGACTCTCTCAGACCAAGTCCAAATTTACCCTCGAATTTGACGAACTTTGGTGAACTCGAATCGTCAGGAAAGCTTGATACTTTATTCTTGCATAGATATTTGCATAGACCTGCAAATATATATTCTATTTTTTAAGTGTTTTGATTTTTCATGAATTATTAACATTTCATTACGCGCCGATCGCAAATACATGAACGATATCGATGCAATTACACCAAAGGCTGTCGATGAAAAAATTAGTTCGCCTCGATCTTTACTACTCCATTAAAAATGTTTAAAAGCCCTATGTTTATATTGCCAGTGTATTATATCTCTGTAGCGAGGACGAGTGCTCGTAAATTTACTGAAATTCTTTTTATGCTTGCGCGGTTTTTCCCGCGTGGAACAATTTTCGCGCAAAAGGGGGAAAATATCGACAGTGTAAAATTCAATGGTTAGATTTACGGCGGTCATAAGTCAAGAGCGCGATGACGTCATGCACTTGAAAACTGTTCGTACCCGAAGGATCGTCGCCTGTTTATATACACGGCACTGTAGTGGGGGCGGCAAACGCCCCCTGTCCGCCCTGTTCTCGTGTTTCCCATCAGTCGGCGACCCCCTCGACTCGGGCGACGCGGCGTGTACGAAAACGGGGCGACCCTTTTTTTTATTCTTCGTGATACCGGGGTAATAAATGGCGAAATTAATTGCTTTCGCATGGTGCGCCGTGTCGTTCGTTCAGTTCTCGAATTACGTCCCTGGAAATTCCCTTTTAATTACTTTTTTCTACGGCCCCGTAAATTCATGCAAAATTTTTCGCGAGCGGCGCCGCCAATCCGTATCAGCGTTGCGCGTTTATGACTTTTCATGCCGGATTATATATTTATACATATATTGTGCGTTAGTTTTCAGAGCCTATTTCGAAACACTTATGTGTGTTTATAATTTTTGTTTGTATATTATGGTTATTAATATTATTTAATCGATTATTTTGTTTAATTGTAATTTATTTCTAATGACTTTTTCTTCATAAAAAAATAAGTATTAATAATTATATATTATATATATGGAATTATACAAAATCCAATTTATTCGATTTATTACTCGATCTCTTCATTCACTTACTTCTGTTGCTATTTCGCCCACATTTTATTATAATTTTCCCGAAAGTAAGGTAGTGTTAGACATAAATTTTACAAAAATTGTTTGTTAGTACTGAAAATATTGTTTTATTTTAGAAGGCTCCAATATAGAACAGTTACCGACCTATAGGTTGGTACATTGTGTGGTACATTGTGTTGGTATATTGTGAGGTTATAACCTCACAATGAAAAAAATGTAAATAAAAACTGATTGAAAAATTCTTTTCTAAATTTGTGTTCTTATAATGTAATTCTACGTAACATATACATATATGTATATAACAAAAAAAAAAAAAAGACAAAAAATGAGACTTAACATATTACATTATCTGCAACAAAAATAATTTATTTCTGATAGTCCCCATTTAAGTTTGAACCAATTTCAAATAGGGAATTGCATATGTAAAATTACCCTCGCCTATCTTATATATATATCAATCCTAAATTTTAAAAAATTGATTCAATCATTTATAATTTACGTTTTACTTGCGAGGTTAGGTGGATAACCTGTTATGCATTAGCCCATAGTGATATATATTATCAGAGGCATTAGCCCCCTCCCCACCGAACCTTCTCAACTTATCCCAGCCTGTTTCGTTATTATATTTATTTATTTTTTTGTTTTGCATTGTTTTAAATTCAAGATATTGCATTTCTTTTTTAATTTTTTTTTTTTTATAAATTATTATTCAGGTATTTCTATTATTTACGACATTTTTCCACATTATTTTGAAGTACAGTTGTTACAATGAATATAATGTGGAAATAATGATTGTTCAGTTAATTGAAAATAGCACACTATAGGTATGTACATGTCGCAATAGGGGCAATCTATAATGAAAATAAAAGAATCGCCTGTATACGTCAGTTTGAAATTCGGATGGCAATGTCGTGTAAGCACTGCACCAAGTCAAGCGATAAGAATCGCCTCGTGACCGGGTATTATTTAACGGTATAGGAAACGGTGGGTGCGGCTATTATCGTATAGGGAACGATGGTCCGCTGTGATTGACGGAAGAGACAGAAAACGAGGTGGGACCGGACGTCGCCCAGCTGAAGTCTACTGGCAAACGTCCATCAATGTTCGGACATCGTTCGTAATGATTCAATGATTATCGTTTCTCTCAAAGTCGCGACGACATTAATTATTTTAGCTACGAATCCATTTTACACCTATGAAATTGAATTGGTATTAGGGGAAATTCGTTTCATTTACGTTTTGATCGATGAGGATTGAATGGGCAATCGGATTGTGAATGCAGCTGTCGTACTGTAACTGACCAACTTTAGTACATGTGTTACGAGTCATGCAGCGCAATGAGGTGATTCGACATATATAAATAACAGTATACGTGCAAATATAAATAAGCGATTCCAAAATAATTGATGTTATTAGGAGAAAATGGGGTCTGTCCGGAATTCAGTATCCTAGAATTTTAAAAAATCATGAAATTTGACACTATATTTAAGCATTTAATAAACTCCATGATAAAAATTCTGTAATAGCCATTTATTATATTGGACAAGTCCTTTTCTGTGGTTCAAATTATTAAAAATTAATCCGATTCAAGTGAAACTTGTTACTTCAGAGTTATTGGAGTTTTTAAAAACTGACTTCGAATTATAATCAATAACAAAATGTTCACCAAAAGATTTTTTTTTAATTATCTGAATTTTAATGTATTTTTATATAAAAAAGTACTAAGTTTTATAAAAATTCATTATGTATTACGATTTTGTACGTATGGCTATGATATTACAAAAAATTGACGACATTTGGGATTTATATATATATATATATTTTTTTTTTTTTTTTTTTTTGTTAGGGTCTTAAATCATTTGATCTTGTATGTTTATAAAAAAAAATAATTTTTTTATTCGGTTCATTCAATATACTTTCTCGACGCAGTTCAAATGCGTATTTGACTGTAACTAATGAAGGAGATTCATTGAATTCGAATAATGAATGCGCAAACGAAAATATCATAAATATTGAGTTAAGTACTGCATTATTAACTTGTTAACAACACTTGAAAACTTATAGGAACCTAGCACAGAAACCTATATAGGCACTACGGCGCACAACAATCGTGAAAGTTACATTTTAACCATTAATTCTGACAGTGACAAATGCTTCAAAATCGAAAGTTATAATTGGGTGTCCGTGTTTCAATGATAATTATGCACGTTCTTGCGTTTGCATGTATAATTGGGTACTTGCGATCGAAATTATAATTGAGTACTTTCATTCCAGTTTTTGACAGCTCTCATGCGCATTTCGTATATATGCGTGCTGTATGTTATTACGTGACGTGCGGTTTGCCTAGAGTTGTAATAAATTGATTTCGTACATCACCTTATCTCGTGCAGAATACCGTAATAACTTAACATAGAATCGAGTGAAATCGCGATCGGAGAGTTGTAAAGTGAAGTACGATGTTATATAGCGTTTTTACTTTTTAATCGAAACTGACCAATCACGAATAGAAATAAATATTGTATTTATTTATCCTTTTTCACATTATTTACCGTGATTTACTTTAAGAGCCCCTTTATAAATTTAATTTTACAGTGTTTTTTTCTGAAGATTGTTTATTTATTTTTTAACGATAACAAAACAAAATCTACATAAGTATTACATATGTATGTGCGCGAACTTTTGTTATATATTATCATTATTTTACTACATCATCGTATTATTCAATTTCTATTTTTTATCTGTGTTATTCAAATGCTTTTCCCCGTAGTTCGTGAAATTTCCTTGGCCAAATTGACTCATCTTCCTTCTCAAAGACTTTCGCATTTCATTCATGCCCGCGGCAACTTTAAATATCGTTTTTTATTGCCGGGAACCTGCGGAAATTTGGTTGGCGATCAGGGAAAGCGCTATTCGCTGCAGCTTTTTAATGACAGGCCCATCCTCAAATTGTTTCGCTTTTCATTTACTGATCTCGGTGGTCAGACGTCCTAAGAGTGAAACATAAATGCATTTTCAAACCATTTTTGTACATATGCCTATTCTGCTTGTTGAAGTATAACGCAAAGTGTTGCTCATGTGTGTACGAGGTTTCTTATTACATTCTTTTGTTTTGATCCATTGGTTTTGGACATGGGCATTTGATGAGAGCAAATTCTTGACATTTGGCGGGAAATTCGTTATTTAAATTATGATAACTATTGGCATAAATTTACATAGGCTACAAATTAGTCCACTTTATAATTATATCCACGTTAGTAGTACATCACAAAGAAATGAAATCAATTTTCGTGTCAATCATCGATAGCATTGAATAGCAAATTTCTATGATGAGAAAATACCGCAGCTATATCGTACGTAAAGATGCAGTTTCTGATACGGGCACAAGACATTATTCGTTCTTATATATGAGACAAACTGTACGGTATGCCATGCCCGGCAATTTAATTTCTCCATTTGCAATAACTATATCCCGGGAGTGTGTGAAGTCAATTCTTATGCTCAATGACGCGAGTCGAGTATCGAGCCAGGAATAATTTATACAATTTGCTAGAAGCATATACGCACATGCCTGGGAGGAATTCGTATAAATTAAACTATTGAAGAACTTAGGAAACGTTTGTATACTTTGTCGTTGCCGAACACAAAATAACGTACACACGCGGATGCTATATAATGTGCGTACGCTCTGACGCTCACGGATACGCACCTTGAGGCGTACTTGTTTCTCGTCGGAGAAATGTATCGCTAGATTAATTCCACGTTTATTTCAGCACTCTATATAATATACGATAGGCAGGTTCTTTTATGATTTTCTGTTTATATGTTCCTATTAGTTTTTTTCTAATTAACTGGACATACGAATTAATTGATTACAGCGACATCAATACCTTATTATATGATGTTGTATATTTGGTATATTCATAGTTTTAGTTTTGTAATATTTTGAGTATCAAGTACCTATAATAACATGCGCTAAATTTATCGCGGAATAGTAAGCTGTGAACTCTTGGTCGAAAACGAACCCCCGACGATTAAAGGATCGCGATCACGATCTTGCGCGACTTCAGCACCGTCGTTAACGTTGATTGGTTTTTTCCTCTACCTCTTATCCTTTTTCGCTCTATTTCCTGCTCTTTCTCTTACTATCGTCCTTATGTCGACCCATGCACACACACACACACAAACGCACGCACACACATTTCAACTTTCTCTCCTTTCTATTTTGCTATCGCTCTCTCTCTCTCTCTCTCTTTCTCTTCGCCCACTTTGTCTCTGTTTAGTTCTAAGACTTTATACTTTTCTCTGTCACGTTCTCAGAATTTTCCCCAATCGGGTCACCCATTTTCACTCATCTCACCTCTTTATTGCATCTACGAGCTGTGTGTTTTATAGTTATTGCGGCCTTCCAATGTTTACAAGTGACTCGTTGTCGCACGAAGAAAATCAAACATTTCATATAAAGTCTACTGAAATAGTGTTGACTAAAAATAGCCGACAATCACTTTTGTGGCTGTATGGCGTTTAACAAACGGATTTAAGTGGGCTAGATAATTGATTTTTAGTCGTAATTAACTGAAAACACAAATTTGACCAATTGACATCGTCGCAATATCGAAATTATATTATCGTAATACGTTAAATAACGTTTAATTTTAAATTTAAATATAAGCAACTAGTTCAATTTATGCAGAGCGTTCCGAAATGTACGTATAATACATTTACGTCGAATTCAAATTTTGCCAAAATTTGATTCTATGCATATAATTTCCATAGCAAGTATTCAAAGTTGGCTAAATGGGAATCAAGTATTATAAAGACTCAGTACATTCAGGTTTTTACTGCACGTGTCAACAAAGACATATTGTACATTTTGCGAGACAGAATGTGTCCAAACACCGATGGCGCTTTGAAATTGATGCTTTCTCACCATACTAGTTCTTTGACACAATATCTTATGCAGACTCTCCAACACGTGAGCAAGTGACGCCACCTTCAAGTTAGGAAAACGGCAGGTATGTCCGCTTTTTACCGACAACACACCGGCAAATTACCGAAAATATTGCCGAAAAAGGTTCTGCTTTTTGTATGGATAAGGTGAAAGAATATATGCATATATATATATATATATATATATAGTTATATAACTATATTTTTGACCTATATTTTTTGTTTGGTACATTTTGAGGACGCTGTGTCTACTTTGGGGACGGTCCCCACTTTTTTCCTATATCTTTGGTCTAGTTTGGGGACTG
>JAPYZR010006381.1:0-11923 GCA_030522945.1 Trichopria nigra
TATGTAACAGTTACATTAAAATGTCGCCTCAAAATTGGCACAGTTACATAACAGTGATTGTGACGTAATTGCTATGTAACTATTACGTCACAATCACTTTTATGTAACTGTGCTAATTTTGAGGCGACATTTTAATGTAACTGTTACATAATTGTGACATAACTTCTGTGATTGTTTGCTGGGATGTCACTATCTATCACTTGTTGCCAACTTTTTTTTCTTCTACATTTATTATTAATTAATAAGTGATCCCAGTAAACAAATATGGATTGGGAAGTATTCGTCGGTATGTAAAATGAATTCATCTTAATCATTCTGAATCCTTCTTCATCTAAATTTTGAACATTCAATCCTTTTTCGTTTACTGTGATGACATAATAATTTCAAAAATTACGTTTATTATTTTTTTTTTAATATTACAAATTACATTTATTTTTACTACCAGAATTTCACTTTTCTCTTCCCACACATTATTTGAGAAAGATAGATGATTAGTCGATCAATTTGGCATTCACCCGAGATGATATTGTTGCCTTAATTGCGTAATCTACTATATATTGTTCTTGTGGATCGTAATCAAAATACATTTTTGCGTTTTTTTCTCTCTCTCTCCTCGCTTTAAATAGCCTTCAAATTGAAAAGTACATCAAACTTATGAATTTAACTATGTACATTGGTTTCAATTATTAGACATTTCGATAACGATCACGTGCAACGCACGAAGGTGGATGATATGCGCGGATCGTTTTATAATTGGGACACTAGCGCAAAGAGACCGTTCTATTTTAATTACCACTCTCTGATTTCAACGCGCGATAATTATTGAAGCATCTGCATAATTTTAAGTGAACTCTCTTTCTCTGTCTCTCTTTTCACGAGAAAATTCATTATAAACGACATTCTTTTCGGAGGGGGGCGGGGGGGGGGGGGGCTGGCTTAATCTCGAAAAAGCGGATATAATCCCTAAAAGAATGAGACCCCTCCATTCTTCCCAAAACCTTATCATTCCCTCTCAGGAATTGCAAGTATTCAGGCTGGTTAGCAGCCAATTTGGAGCCACTTTATGCATATATGCGATGCACATTTACAAATGCTGGTTTACATTACCGTCAAAGGTACAGTTAATTGTACGTTAACTATACTTGCTTAGTTATTGGCGGAACTCGACCAGATAATCGAATTGTTCGCTTGATTCTCCTACTTCTGTATTCCGAATCTCCTCCCTATGCAGTAAATAACGTCATTTTTAAGGTCACACATTGTAGAAAATTTGGTACATTTTCGTTAACATTTCGGACGCTTTTCTACATCTATATCGTCAGATTTTTACTGTAATTTATATAAATTAAATAACTGATTTTATTTTTATTTTATTTATATTTTTATATGGATTTTAAAAGGAAACGGGATTTTAAAAAAAAATGTAAATTTATCTTTTTTACCAAATTAAAATAACCTGCAACCCGGGCATGATGACGTCACTCGAAAAATCGACTTTTTGGATCACTTAAAAAAATGTCTGCCTCACAATTAACAGTACTTCTACGTATTATGCGATTAGTTGTAACAAGATTGTTACGATCTTTTCTGCGTCAGGTTTCGTCGAGTTCTTCGACTGACGATGTCACATGATCCTTCTCTTTATAAAGTAAAACCGCTTGGAGTTCCCTCCAAGGAGCTTTTCTCGGAGACCTAAGATGATTCCTTTTTCCTCGGACGTATTAAAGTTGTTACGAGAAGGGGCGAGAACATTTCTTATTAGAGTAAAGTAATTGCGAGGGTCCCTCAGGGGCTCGCTCCATCTCTCCTCCGCCTTCATTAATAACTCTGCCATTTAATCTTATGCAAATAGCCTACGTATCACGTCACCCCTATACGAGCTTTTCTGAGCTTTTATCTACCTTAACCTACTCACAATCACATTCGAATTAGAACAAAAGGCGATATCCCGGGAGTCAATGGTTTCATTACAGGAAGAAATGTAATTATAGCTTTGTCCATCAGCCTGAGTAGAGTCAGCTTTATACAAATTACAACTCCCACGAGAGTCGTTCCTCATGCTTATATGTGTAAAAAAATCTTGTACTCATTCGTCATTCATTCGCTTGAATCGAAGCCTCCGGTCTTATAACTAAGACATCGATTCGGGTATATTAAAAGATTGTGCTCTTCGCCAAGTTTAGTCGAGATCTAGTTGAAGCACACACACACAAGTATCTTCATTTCCATTACTGTCGCGTGACTTATTCTGACTTGTCTTGTAAACGTATAGCGGCAAATGTCAATGACTTCTCAGCGCATGCGTGCCATTTATATATTCAATCTCAAACGAGATTTTCTAGTGTCACTCGGCTAACCTAAGGAGGCGAAAGTTTACTAACTTTGATGGTACGGTGTGCTACTTCTTGAAAATTTTAGCTACATGAACTGTGGAGTTTATTCTATACGTAAATTACCTTAGGAAAATGTGCCTGATTAGATTAAACTTTGGTGGACGTTGATTAAAATTTGTCTTAAAACTAATCATAATATTGTCGTCACGTCAATGACGATGAATGTGGTTCTAAACACTCCTGATATTTTGATTGCAAAATTTAAAAACAATTCGTACTTCTAATTTCTCCCGGATTGAACATAGTAAACTTGCTACTCGACTAAAAATGAGTTACGTATTCAAATTAATTTTTTGAAAAAAAACAAAATCGTTTGTCTAGATAGAATTAAATTCTGTGTTTGGCTTTCCATTCTTTTCAGTTTTTTTGTTAGCTTCTTCGGAATTCATTAAAAATTCTGCATCATAAATTATACTACAAATATTATCTTAAAAAAACATGAATAAATGAAATACTTTTTTGTTTTTCCAGAATTATTATTATTCGATTGATTTAATTTGATTTTGCTAAAATTTGATTGGATAAACTTCTTGTTAATTTATACAAATGCCTACATTATATATTTTAAAATTAAATTGCTTCGAATTTTTTAAATTTTATTTATTTTATTATAATTTAATTTAATTTAATTCATTTAAAGGATTTTAATTAAATTTAAATAATGCACTTCATTTTATCGGATAATGTTCGTACGTTCACATCAACTTTTTGTTAATTTTCAGACCTATACTAACATCACAAATGTTCGAAAGTTCGATTAAAAGAATAAAAGCAAAAATATCGATAATAATCAAAACTAGGAATTCTTATAATCGCCAAACATTTAATATGGATTAATAAACTGTATATAAACATAAGGGTATAAATGTATTTAAAAAAAAAATACAAAATTCTTTTTCTTTAACAAAATTTGAAATTCCTATCCAGACAATTAAGAAAAAAAAAAAAAAATTAAATAAATCGAGATAGTCAATTTAAATAATGATTGTTTTATTTATAAACATATACTGTCTCCTTTCTCCAATCAAACATTACCCAAGCATTATCGCACTTTTACCCATCATCAACCGGCGTATACCAATAAAACGATCAAGTCTGCGCCTTGGTTGGAAAAGTTGACCGACGTTTATTTTTTCTTCGCCGTCGTTTTTAGAACACTTAAACGACGCTTAGTTCATCATATACATATATATGTATATTATCGGCGGCATGGGTGGCAAAAAAGTCACCGCGTTATCGTCTTGGACTTTTTTTCTTGTTTACTTTTCTACGCGTCGTTTCTCTACACCGTATAGTTCATGAGCGAGCTACCGTGCTATTTCCAGGTTTGTTTATCTGTGGCCCCGCTCGGAGTACGGCGGTTTTACTCGAAAACCCCGACTTGTTCGTTTCATCCGACGTAACCCATTTAGGTTCTCATTAACGCGACTTTTACGTCAGGGACTTGGTCAATTAAATAATTCGCGAATCGAGTTTTGGTAAGTCCCTTCCAACGAGATTTCGTGGGAATAATGCAACTGACTCCGAATCATTTCCAGAACCGCGTCAATTACTCCAAGGCGCAAGGAAACGCGTGAGAGAGGAAGTACGATAAAAAACGAATAATATATATTACGTTTCAACGAGTTTTCTTTAAAAGAACGAAATAAAAATGTAAAAATGCAAGATATTAAATTTATCCATGCTTAATGAAAGCGTCAAACAGGTGAAAAGATTATGAGAAGAATAATATTTTTCAGAGCATTCCGAGACCTCTGCTCTAACAAAACAAATGAAAACTCGCATTCCTTTCTGTCCTTTCAGAGACTTGCACGCGTTATAATGCAAGGACTGAAATAAAAATGGACATTATGTCATCGATGTTATTTATTCGTTCATCAAATTAGACCTTGGCCCGACTGCAAAAAAAAGGGAGTTTTGATATTGTGTATACTGTAATGATTTTTGAATATGCGAATTTAAAGTGTGATAAATTTAAATAACGACCGACTTGAATTGAGAGAATTCTTGTGAGTGTAAGGGAAAGAAGAAATCTTATTGAACAATGGAATTCATATAAACTCGTAAAATTGTAGTTAATCTGACATTTTCAACGTATTGTATATTGTTATTGTATTGTATTGTTTTGTATTGTATTCTAATATATTGAAAGTTTGACATATTGTGAGGAACACAAATCAATTTAGATACATATAAATGAATTCAGATATTTTTACCCGAATTAATTTTTTACCCGATGAACTCATTAGCTTTTCTTTTTGCACTTTGAAAAAATATTTTGTTTCACAATATACGTCTTTTATGTTTATGGGTTTGATCCATTTTTATATTGAATATTTTATATTCTTTACGACTTTATGCGACTACGAATAAGAACGAATTCAGGCGAACGCGAAGAATTCATATGAATATGTATGAATTCAGACGAATACGACTGAATTCAGATGAATAAATTTTGACGAACACATTTCATTTTTGGGAAATTCAATGCTATTACAAATACGAATGAATTCAGACGAATACAAATGAATTAATACAAATACGAACCAATTCAGACGAATAGGAAGTTATTGAAGTGAATACTAATTAATTCAGTCGAATATGAATGATTTCAGATGTATACGAATAAATTTAAACGAATACGAATTTATTGATGCCAATACGAACGAATTTAGACGAATACGAATTAATATTTTTTGTTCGATAAATATATTTTATTAACAACGCAATAAACCCAAAGGGTATGGAAGTTCAGAAAACGAATTGACGAAACAAATACTGAATACGTTTCAATACGTAGCACATTGTCAACTGCTTGAAACATATTCAGTATTTGTCCTGTCAATTCGTTTTCGTGTATTGGGAAAATCAAATACCTTCTTTTAATTTAAATTAAATTAATAATTACCTCGTTAGAGAGGTAATTAAATGAACACGCATCAGTATGATTTTTTTTTATCTTAAAGGACTATATTGACTGTTTTCAAATCAACTTCCACAATATGCTGACTATAAGTGAAATATATAAATATAATCGAGATTATTTATTTTAATTCTGACTGAAAAATTTGTCGGACTTCTATATGGACTAGTAAACGTTTATGGTCATATACCATTTACTTTTGTCAATAAATGGTTTAATTCTATGTATTGAACATTGTTTTTGTATATTTCAAACTTTCAATTGAAACTAGGTATTGAAGTTTCGTTGCAGATCGAGTAGCAGGGCACGTCTAAAATCGAAACTACATACTGCTTGGAAATACTAACGGATTTTCTGCGGTACGCGATACTCTTGATCTCCTATACAACTCGAAAGTTTTTATTTTTTACTTTTCAGTGCACGGTTAACGAATGTTAAGTTGAATCAGCCATATAGAAAAATCAACAATTTGTTTAACATTCTCGGTTTTTTTTTTAATTCAACCTTTCTTATTTGCAATGAACCTGTAAAAATGTCAATTAGTCAAATAAGGGCACCCCGCCAAGGTGTGCTGATATCGACCAAAAGTCAACTAAAAGTAGACTGCAGCCCGTTGCAGTATTTCTATGCCGGCCGTGCCTTCAGTCAACTGGAAACGAGAATAAAAGCCGTTCGCGTTCAACCGAAAGTTGACTTTTAGTCAGCAAAAGTGGGCTCAGCTTAAATCGTATTTTAGACTTTTCAGAGTCCTACTGCGTGAAACGTCTAACATGGATTGAAACGGTCCCACGTATATATTTAGTTACAAAGAGAAAGCAACGTTGACCGTTTCGATGATGGCATTTAATTGTTGGCGTCTTGTCATTGATAATTATTGGCCAATTCAACTTTATCTTATCTTATTGATAATTATATTGAAAATGGAGAATTTCATTTAAACAGCGTGACTTAAGAAGGTTGCCATTGATATTATATAAAATACCTGGTAAAGTCCAGGACACCCTGTATTAAATTATATATCATTAACGAATAAAATGAATCATCAATCGTGCTGAAAATGATTACGCACATGCACGCACACACACACACATATAAAAAGTATAACGAATGATGCAAAACACGAGAAAAACGGTAAACGAGAAATAATTGGTACGTGTATAATTATGATTATTGATTTACATTTTAATTTGGCGGCATGTCAACGCTGGGGTATGAACGCAATATACAGATAAACAGATAAAGGTTATTTATTCTTTCATTTATTTTCACTTGCGAAAAATAAATAACTTTTGGATTGGATATAGCAATTTTCATGCAGATATCATTTTGAAAAGTTTGAAGTCCCATATGAGCCGCACGTCTCGTGATTCGTATTTTGCACACATATATATACATATATATATATATATATATATATATATATATATATATCCCGTTATATATCTCAATTATAATTGATCATATCTGGAACATATTATATGATCCAGATACAATCATATATGATTCAGATTTAATTATATCTGAATCCATTTTTTCCCTGGTATACGACATATAATCCGATAAAGTGTATTACAAAACCAGAAGACATACAATTACAGAAATAAAACGAATTAAAAAAAAAAAAAAAAAAAAAAAAATAAAAGAAAATAAAGATTTCGAAAATCGCGAGGATATGAGGAAATTTATGGCGAAATTCTACTCTAATTTAGTAAATAATGAAAATATAAATTATATCAAATTACAGAAATTGAAAAGAAATTTTCCGTATTCATTAGAATGTATTAACATTAATCTCAATCTCAATTGGTTTGTATTCATTTCAATTTGTTCACATTTCTTAGAATTCGCTAATCTCAATCTCAATTGGTTTATATTCGTATAAATTCTTTTTATTCGTCCGAATATGTCAAAATACCAAACTGATAAAAATTTGTACGAATTCCTTTCATTCAGATACAATCGTCTTAAATTCACGGTTGCCCGATTACATTCTAATAAAGTATATTCAATTTTCATTTTTTTTTTCACTTAAAGTCATCCATCAAAAGTTCTCTCAATTAAAGTTAATTTATCACATTTCAAAGTCGCATGGTAAGAGATGATATCAGTTTCATTGTTAAACAAATTTTTTCAAAGTAAACAAACGTATTCATCAAACAAAATTTATTCCTATTCATTTGAATGCGTTCGTATTCGTTTGAATTCGTCTGAATTCGTTCGTATTCGTTCGAATGCACTTGAACTCGTTCGAATTCATTGGTATTTCTCCGAATTAATTCGTATTCGTCTGAGTTAATTTATATTCACTTCAATTCATTTCTATTTATCTGAATTTATTGTATTCATTCCAATGTGTCAAATCGATAAAATTTTCTGGATTTTTTAACGATTTAACAGTGCAAACGGACTCGTTTCATCTATATGGAAATTTTATGCTTGAATTTTACTGATGTCTAATTGCGTTCTTATATAAACCACATTCAGTGTTCCTTGATAAATCAAATTTTTTCGATATTGGGAAAATGGTAAATGACAAGTTCAGAAATGAGGTATATCTTACTAAATGTAATCATTGCTGATTTGAACTAACATTAATTCTACGTTTATAATAGTATATTATGCAACAAGTGCGCGAAGACAAGTTTACCACACGAGCGTCAAATGCTGCGCACGAGTCGTCAAAGGCCACGAGTGCTCTTGCGTTTGCTCGAGATGGGTAACGTTGCGCACTATAGTTGCTTACGATATTTTATGCAATTCTGTTGATTTGTGCGCAAAGTGTCACTTCGCGCCCTAATTTTAAAGTTTGCTCACGACACGTTACTTCGCGCATACCCATCCCGTAAAATTAACTTCTCGGCTTTAAAATTAGTGCGCGAAGTGACACTTTGCGAACAGAATTGCATAAATAGTTAAATACGTATTTATTCATTGCTATACGTATGTGATTACTATTTATGTTTACTATGTCAGTTTTGGGTGTCAAAGTGCTAACACTTTTAATACATTTGTCGAAAGCGATATTTATAAATATTTCAAAATATTATATTTATAAATATTTAAATATCTATAAAACGTTGTTTTGCGATAGCAATTTTCCAAATTA
This sequence comes from Trichopria nigra, assembly GCA_030522945.1. Taxonomy (NCBI): domain Eukaryota; kingdom Metazoa; phylum Arthropoda; class Insecta; order Hymenoptera; family Diapriidae; genus Trichopria; species Trichopria nigra. The sequence goes on from JAPYZR010006381.1 coordinate 8,423, forward strand.
GACATTTGATAAATATGTGTCAATTTATAAAAAGCAAAATATCATTTTTTTTTCTTTTTTAACTATTCAACTCCGATATTCAAATGTTAACATTTTTACGTCTTTATCGATAGACGAATCGTCGTTTTCTAGTCATTCAAGTCAAAATTAAAGATCAAATGAAAGAAAGTATAGACGAAAGTGTTGCCTTTGTAGCTATTCATGTGGCACATTCATGGCGTTTGGCTCAACTTTCGTAATTAAAATAATTAATTCGGACGATAGTCCAGCACGTCTGCAACGATTACATTATCGCGTAAAACAATGAAATTGTCGGCTGACGTAAAAAATTCGGTAATAAACAAAAATCAATATTGGGACAATAATGTATTGCTGTAGGCTTTATGGTGTAAGCTGAAGTATTATGGAAACGGAAGTCGAAGCGCGAAAGTAGGATCATCGACACCCGGTGTAATGAGTGGTATTTTTGGTACGAATGTACATAAATGCGAATCGTTGATTGGAGGCTTACGCAATCGTCCTATTCATCTTTTCCATCCGAAACTTTTCGAGGTCGCGCATTTCCCATGTGCCGCGGACGCCGTATCTGCGATGCGTCAAAATGTCATCGCGGACAATCGGTTAAAATTGCGTGTATTTATATAACGTGATGCGTATTTGCCGCTTAACGCGTATACGTGCTAAATAGCCGTGATATCATATTTTATACGAAATTTTTTTTTCTTTTTCCCTCGATATCATTAGCGTTTTAATTTATTCGTATTTTGTACATATATTATTGATATAAAAAACATACGTATAAAAAATTGATCTTTACAAAAGTTGGAGGGGGCAATGGGGATCAAAAAATGGTGATCCATTAAAATGGGACACCCCGTATATATGTACACATTCATTTATCTATTCATTCATTCATTCATTCATTCATTCATTCATTCATTCATTCATTCATTCATTCATTCATTCATTCGTTCATTCATTCATTCGTTCATTTATTTATTTATTTATTTATTTATTTATTTATTGTTTTCTCTTCAAAATTAATACATTTTCTCAAATTTATCGGTTTTTGACAATACGGACCTAATGTCAAAATTTGAGAATATTAAACGATTTTTTTCATTATATCCCAGATAGCAAGCCAGCAACTAAGTCCACAATTTGCACCTCTGTTGTCGACAACTTGCCAAAATCTTCGAATTTTCTACGAATTTTTTTTTTTTTTTTTTTTTTTTTTTTTTTTTTTTTTTTTTTTTTTTTTTTTTTTTTTTTTTTTTTTTTTTTTTTTTTTTTTTTTTTATCTTTTTTTTTTTGTAATAAAAAAAAAAATTTCCAAACTTAAAAAAAAACGAAATAAAACCGATAAAATATTTTAACCGAAACATATGCGTTGATTAAAATTTTTATTATATATTTATGCTACAACCTCAATAAAGTTAATAAAGTCATTTTTTATCAAAATTATCATATTAATTAATTTTTAACAAAAAAATGAATACTAAATTTTTATAACTTTCTTTCGCTATGAATTGGTCATTTTAAAAAAATTAATTTAATGAATTTATAATGAAATTAGGAACATTGATATATGTATATATATATATATATATATATATATATATAATTTAAAATAATTGTAATAATCGGAATAGAAACCGTAATTTACTGATACTTTCCGACTCCTCAATGAAATGGTGCAAACAGAAGCTACGTAATGGATCGACAATTTATCGCAAGTTCTGAAAGCCCTAAATATGCCTCGGGAGATTGGTAGCCCGTTAAAGTAATATACGTTTTGATGCAGGGAAAGTAGTAGGCGAGGGATAAGTCGAAAATACGACTGCATTAGAGACGACGGCGGACTTTATCTTCCATCTGCTTAAATATGCACGAATGGACTGTTCATTTTGTAGTAGTTGTAAAGAAACATTATCTGAACATTGCAGAACAGAAGTGCAAGTATAGAAGTAGAATGAATATATATATATATATATTACGTTAAATGCGAACCAAATAATGACATAAAAAAAAACCGAGATAGGAAATGAAATGCTATATAGGAAAATTGATTTTTCTTTAATGGTTTTACATTTCTTCCATACCGTTGAATTTAAGACATTCGAGACACTCTGAAAAAAAAATTGTTTAAAAACAAATCTTACAAATCAGGTCACCTAACCCAGTTCTGAACTTCGGCGAATGGTGCAAAACCTTAAATATCGTTTGTAGTTTATTAGCTGCGTGGTTACCGATCGCTTTAAGGGGCTGCTAAACCGACTCCGTCGATAACGTATTGTTCCTAACCTAGAATATTCAAATTAAACAGGAAGTAAATATATTTTCAAACCGAAATCTATTTCAAAGCGCTTTCACCTGATGTTTTTTATAAATGCATACGAAATTTCAATCACTCAGACACTCAGAAAAAATGGGTAAAAGCGCTTTAAAATAATAATTCATTATGAATTCTCACTGGAACATATGTTTTTTAACGAAAATAAGACGTCGGTAAAAGCGAGTTTGATTAAAGTTAAAGTACCGCGTCGGCATTTAGCCGCCCCTTAATGTTGCTTTAAAGATCACTTAAATGTAAGATTAAAGCTTAATTCAATTTTTACAAACTTGCAATAAAAAGTTGAAGCAAATCCCTTGAGATTTTTTGACGCACAATGAAATCTCAAATGTTTACGAGTTCTGCTTTCGTTGTGTTCGATATTTATAGATTCAATTTTAAATCGATTTAATGTTTCTTTTTTTTTTTTTTGATACTCACAGGTAAAAATATACCATAAAACATGATAGAAAAGCCGATTTTCTGTCATGTTTTATCATATATTTTATCCAGATCTTGTTAAAGATGATTTATTGATCTTTATTTAGATATGATAAATTATTATGCAATGTGCATTAGAAATTAATCAGACATTTTGAAATATATCTTTCTGTTTCACTTTCTTTTAAAAAATGTTTTATTTACATTGGAACAATATTATTTATGTACAACATAGGGACGTTGTTTTGCTTTTGTTAATTAAATTCGTTTGCATTTTGATTAATATAGAATATTGCATGATTGATCAAGTTTTCATGATACGCACAACAAAAAATACAAATATTTATTATTATATAATATTGAAATTAAATACAGTTATTTTGACTAAACAAATAAATTGTTGACGTTTCGTCGGTCCTATTTTGTGGACCCTCTTCATAATAAATAAACTTTATATATTGTTTATTTCTTTATATTTATTTAGTCAAAGACTGCATTTAATTTCAATATTATATAATAATAAAGTACAACAGTATATTAAACGATAGATTCAATTAGATTGAGAAATATATCGCGTGTATTTATTTAATTGTAGACAATTTTTGAAAATATTGTTTATGGATGTTTTCTAATTTATTACTTCGCCTGACGCAAGGCGGGCGAAGTATTGAATTCACCAACAAAAATTTTTCCGATTCTTCGATTTTGGGAATTTTTTGGTGGAAATC
>JAPYZR010006382.1:0-10002 GCA_030522945.1 Trichopria nigra
AAAGCCCAAATTTTGAAAAAACGTTTCAATCATTTACAATTTTCATTTTTCGTATTTTGAGGTTACATCGGTAACTGTTCTACTTTAGAACCACCTTAAGTCCACCATTTTGGTACGGATGTAAATCCCAAAACATTACAGAGAGACATATTTTTATTGCATTTTTATTGTGTATTATTTGAAATGTAGACGTTTGATGAAAAAGCATATGACCAATTTTTCTTTTCGAGTGCGATCAATATAGTTCGATCCAATAACCTGTATGAGTGCAATAATATATTTATAACGTATTAAGTAATATAAAAATACATTTTCGACTTAAATTGACTTATTTTTCTAGTTTCTTACAAATCCCTAAATTTATATGTAAATTCCTTGATCCAAGTCATTAAAAAAATTATGGACTAAATATTTATTTATTTGTGACTTGTTTTACAATATTCATTTTGTAAAACATAATTTTTTTAATGACTTGGATCATGGAAGATTCACTATAATGAATTATTTGTACTGTTATTGACATTTTATCCCAAGTGAAAATATTTATGTTAAATATATTTAATTTTCTCAATTATTAAATTCCTTGATGTTCTAACATATTGCATATTTGCATCCCTGAATATTTTTTTGCAATCAACAGAAAATCAGTATTAACAAATATCAATCTTTAATATTAAATCTATGTAATGATTTTTATTGAATTTTCCTAAAATTTTTAAAATCTTTCGAAATTTGGAAGATTGTATGAATTCGTTGAACTTTTAAAAATTAAGTATAAATCTGATGTATTCTCCATTTGGTTTTTTTCTCAAACAATAATGCGACAAAACTTTCTACAACCTACTATTTTCTTGGTTTTGTAAATTTTGGCTCTCAGGCCAAGGCGTTTTTTGCTGAGAAATGTCAATAAATGGAATATTCAATTTTGTTACAGTTTCAATGATATAAACGAATCGTGAGCACTCTTTCTTAAAATTTTTCCAACGACTTTCAAAAGGACTTACCTGCTGCTATATACTTTTTCATGTTTCGATATTTGTTGTTGTTGCGAGTATACGGAGTCTTGGGTCCGTAATTTTGACGCAAATATTTTCGTCATAGACCCTATATATATAGTTTAAATTATTTTGCTTTTGTTTCGAGATATTTATTATACGATGGTACATTTTTTTTTTACCTAAAACATTTCTAATGAAGTATCAATTATACATTGGGAATTAAAAACTGTATGTAAACAAAAAAAAAACAACATCAACAAAAAACAGTTTATTTATAATAATGTAATTTTTTTTATATTTATTAATTATATACCATATTAAAATTGGCATGCATGCATTTTCCCACTTCGTTATCATGCTTTTATATTACATCCTTTTAGTTTCGATTATTATTTAAATCTGCCATTTTAGATTTCGTATATTTCCAATTCCTCATTTATCATCAGTGTCCCATATTACTAGGATAAAAACATTTTTTAAATCACAAGAAACTAACGGCAAATCACAAATAGTGGAATAATTATGCAGGAAATTTTACGAGAAAAATAGGAACTGTTCTGAAAGAGCGATTTTTTATGAAATAGCTCAAAAACAATGTAAATAAATTTTTCATCGATGTTTTTGCGAATATGTCAGGTTCTAGTCATGAAATTGTTTACCGTTACGTCTAATAGAAGGAGTCTGGCCCCCGTCTTCCTGATCGTCGAGTTTCTGCCGTCGTTGTGACTACTATACTTATTGACATATTATAATATATATAAATTTTACAAATATATATAAATATATATATAATATATATAAAAGACAATGAAGATATTCATATTATAAAAAAAAAACAACAAAAAATGAGAATGCTGACGTCATATAATTGTGGGACATTGACCTATTACTCATATTGACTAGTCTTGCATCGTCAAAGTCGCTATATTTTTTTTAAACCGATAAAGAAATCGTACTCACTAAAGGGTTTCTAACTTGTCTCTTTCGCATATCTTGAAAGGTTCGAAGGATAATATACATATTCTAAATCATCCATTAACAAGTCCAAAATATGCAACAACGCTTTTATTTGATCAGACTTTGATATTCATCGCATTACAAGGCATATAATATAATCAATGCACAAATTGAATTCGCACGATTTGAATCTCAGATCACTCACGTGTCCCGCATACGAAAAGTATCAATCATTCGTAAGCTTAAATTTGTGCGCGGACTCAATGGACGGTTCTCCATTAAAGTGTTTTTTTTTCCCTCCTTTGTTTCTTTTTGAACACTCGTCTTCCCTCGGTAAAATGCCGATTCTCCTGTTCATCCCCCTTTCGGCTGTAAAAATCCTTAAAATTTTACAAAAGCGTAAATATTACGATAAATATGATTTTCGAGTATCATGTGAGCTATATGTATATAAGAGCTTCGAAAAATATCGCCATCAAAAAATTAGCGTCAGTGACTGGCCGAGACGAAGGAACTGGAAATGTCCCAATTCCCCACGTATATTTCTTACGCGCGCTAGTCTTTGAAAGCTTTTAAAAAGCTACCGCATGCGGCACATCCTTTGGTATTCAACGGCACGACGTCACCAAACATTCTATACAATCTCGTAAAATTGTCATCTAAAACTTACCGCCTCTTACGTGAGACATTCGATCCCGTGTAATTCGCATCAGAGCGTTTCGACGACGAAGAATCGAATGAAGTGAGGTGGGGGGGCGCGAATAAAATTCGAGAAATCTGCAAGACGAATATACGAATTTGCTGGGTCGTCGATTGAGGAAGTATAACAAGCGAATAAGTAGAGCTTCTAGAGCAACTACGTATAATAATTGACATAAGGCACGCGTCAATGACTCGAGCGACGAGTTTCCTCGATAACCGTAACTGTTTTGATGGATTATAGTTAAAAACGCGTCTCGACTTGCCGATGCCTCGCAATTGTGTCGCGCGATAAGAGACATCAGTGATTCTTAAATTAGTATCGACAATCTATCAGCGAACGGCAAGACTTAAATGTCGCGGGGCTCATGGGGATCGGGCAGCTTCTGCCAAGTAGGCTCGACGCCCCAGATCTCTCGCGCGTATTCCGCAATTGTTCGATCCGAGGAGAATTTGCCAGAAGATGCGATATTGTGGATCGCCATTTCCACCCATTTTGATTCGTCCTAAACAAGAGTACATAGAAATTTATACATTTTTTTCTTTTTTTTTTTTTAATCGCTAATAAATTACTCTGTACTGCCCTCTAACGGGGAAACATACGTAAATTTATCATTTTAATTACGACAGTCAGATGCAGTTTTTCTCTCGCGACTCCATTAATACCGAAAACTCATTATTCACCAAAATGTCACTTACGTATGTTTTTTTCCGCCGTACACGAAGTAAGTTAACAACAAAATGCACAAATAGTAAATAACTTTTTACAGTTTTACCTAAAATTATTCAAATCCTTAACGTGTAAGGTTTATTTGAGCAAGATACAAACCTGGTAGACTTGCGAGACGTAATCTTGCGCTTTAATGTAACTCTCGTAGTCGGCTAGTAGTAGAAATCTGTCCCATTTCAGCAACACGTCGGCGATGTCTTGGAACTCGCTCGGATTGCTCGGGCTGAAGTAACCGCCCTGGATCTCGTCGATGCACTGCTTCAGCTCGGGCAGTTTATTGTAATAATCGTACGCGTTGTAATCCTTCTTCTTTTCTTCGACCTCTTTCTCGGTCATGCCGAAAATGAAGATGTTCTCGTGGCCCATCTCTTCGGCCATTTCGACGTTCGCTCCGTCCAACGTGCCGATAGTGAGGGCTCCGTTCAACTGCGCGCGTTGGACGATAGAATAAAAATTTAATATTTTCCAGATTAAGTTCCTCGAAAATTACTTACCATAAACTTCATGTTACCGGTGCCAGAGGCCTCCGTACCAGCGGTCGAAATCTGTTCGCTCAGATCGGCAGCGGGAATAATCTTCTCGGCGAGCGTAACTCTGTAGTTCTCGAGGAAGATGAATTTCAGCTTGTCCCCTACGATCGGATCGTTGTTCACGATGTTCGCTACGCTGCAGATCAGCTTGATGATCTTCTTGGCCAGGTAATAACCCGGCGCGGCTTTACCGCCTATCATGACGGTTCGCGGCACGAAATTGCCCGTCGGATTCTGCTTGATTCGGTTATAGAGCGTAATCACGTGCAGACAATTCAGCAGCTGCCGCTTGTACTCGTGGATGCGCTTCACTTGAATGTCGAAGATCGAGCTTGGATTCACCTTCACTCCGTAATCTCTCTCCAGCATTTCGGTCAGGCGAAGCTTATTCTCCTGCTTCACTTTATTAACGGCCATTTGGAAGTTTGGATCTCTCGCCCATTGTTTCAATTGCGAGAGTTGCTCGAGATGAACCGTCCAGTCGCTTCCAATTTTCTGAATGAATAATGAACGGATTCTTCTTTTTTTTTTATTTCAATGTTTGCTCCTCATTTTTTCTCTAAGTTCTCGTTACGCATTAAAAAAAAAAAAGAAGACTTATATACAACAACAACAAATGAAGATTTTGCGTCGATCTCATAAAAAAAAATAACAAATTTTCAAGTAAACTTTGATAAAAGAAACGCGTAAACACAAAATTCGAAAAAAATGTTTAAAACTTTCAAAATTGACGCAACCCGGTAAATTTGTAAAGTGAATTAATATTGGCAGGATTTAACAAAAAAGGTTAAAATTGAGTTTACCGGAGAATCTAACAATTTATGTCGAGTTATCAATAATTTTTGTTTGCATTTCCAATTTTTGTTACATGTTTATAAGTATTGATAAAAGAACGATATGATACAAACCTCTTCAATGAGATCAGAGAGACTCGGGTTGCAGAGTAACAGCCAGCGTCGTGGAGTGATTCCGTTCGTTTTGTTTTGGAATTTCTCGGGATTCATTTCGTAGAAATCACGGAACCTGGATAAAACAAAAAAAAAAAATAATATTTTCTTATCGTCATCGACCCGTATCTTTACAGGAATACAACGAATAGCATTTCGGATAAATTGTTGAGCTTTTGATTAATTTCAGATTTCGATTCTTACACTCTATCTTTCAAGATGTCTGAGTGGATTTGCGCCACTCCATTGATGATATGGCTACCCACGATGGACAAATGGGCCATGTTTACGCGTTTCTCCCCTTCTTCCTCGATCAGGGACATCCGTCGTAGCCGATCCAAATCACCCGGGAATTTCTTTTCGACTGCTTTCAAGTGGAGGAAATTGATGTGATAAATTATTTGAAGGTGTCGGGGTAGAATGCTGTCCAACATGGCCGTAGGCCAGCGTTCGAGGGCTTCTGGCAGTACGGTGTGATTCGTGTACGCGCAAGTGCGAACCGTGATATCCCATGCCTGAGAAAATAAATAAATGCCTTGTTGAGCAATTTTCATTCGATGAATGTCCGAGCGAATGTAAATCGTCTATGACAACCTTATCCCAGGGAAGTCCCTCGATATCGATGAGAATTCTCATCAATTCCGGGATCGCCAACGAAGGGTGCGTGTCGTTCAACTGCACGGCAACTTTGTCAGGGAAGACATCGAAGTCGGTTCGATGATGTACTTGAGATCCGAACTTGCTCGCTTTGTATCGCCTGATAATGTCCTGAAGGGTCGCTGCTACCATGAAGTATTCTTGCTTCAGTCTCAGTTCTTTGCCCTCGAAGATGTTATCATTGGGGTAAAGAACCCGGGTTATATTTTCAGCGAGATTACGATCGATGACGGCCTGAATGTAATCGCCGTCGTTAACTGAAACGGATCGATTGATTATTTACACTCTAATTTGGTTTAAATGCTGGATTATTATAATTTTATTTCTATCACTTAAATATATATATATATATATATTTTTTTTTTCGAGGGGCACTCAAACGGCGCACCTATAGTATAATGTGAGTGAAGGGGGAATTTAGACCAAATAAAACATAATTGAAAAGAGTGATTTTAGTAATTATATTGCACCGTCTGTTGCGAATCAAGTACAATACGTCATTCTGAAAAAACATTTTTTTTTTACTCACAGAATTTGAGATTAAATTCAGTCGGCGATTTGGCTGACCATAACCTCAGAGTGTTCACTACGTTATTCTTGTATCCTGGTATGGGATTGTCGTACGGCATAGCAAAGATGACCTACAATATAATAAGTTTCGATTATAAAGCTGAAAACGTAATTAGTAATGTTAACTATCGGTCACTAAAAATGAACCGCATTTGACGTTTATATACCGTTAATAATATAAGGTCAGATTTATTAACATATTTCCGATAAAATTCAACGATCTATTATATCAATCTGACATATAGAACAAAGAAACGAATATAAAATCTAGTATACACATATATATATATATATAGTTCAAAATGGAGAATATAGAAAATATTGCAAAAACTATTAAAAATATTTACAAAAAAAAAAATGGCCAATTTTAGTTTATTCTAAAAATAAACTAATTTTTTACAGGAAAAAAAAGGAATTCGTTCCAATTTGCAACAGAACACATAAAATGGTTGTTTTTTTTTTGCCGAATGACCGAGAAGAAGCCGAAATATCTTGGTTTTAATGAAACATGACTCTTCGTGACGCTCTGCCAAAATAGACTTCCACCTCAAGAACAACGAAATCGCAAACAATTAAAAGTTTTATTGAAACTTATTAACGCGTCAAAATTTTTACATCAATCATGCGTTTAAAAGCGAAAACACCACTATATATCGACTAAAATTTATGTTGACCTATAAAACAAAAATTTATGTACGGAATTTTCGACAAACCTGAGTATTGACCCATTTCTTTCCTTCGGGGGTGTCGATCACGTGGCCGTAGAAATTAACCGGAAGCATGAATTCTGGCCGGGCCTTCTCCCATGGATTGCCGTACCTCAACCAATCGTCGGGTTCCTCTATTTGCTCGCCATTTTTAATTTTTTGCGCGAAAATACCGAATTCATAGCGCAATCCGTAACCGTAAGCGGCGAGTCCCAAAGTTGCCATGCTGTCCAAGAAACAGGCAGCGAGTCGACCGAGACCGCCATTACCAAGACCGGCATCTTCTTCTAGGTCTTCTAATTCTTCGATGTCTAGACCCATCTGTAATGTTACATATTTTTTTTCCCTATTATTTACGTTTTACACATATATGTATAGGAGCATATACATACATGTATAGTTTTTGACCTACGATACGTCAATTAGCAAATTAATGCCCAAAACCTTTTTTCCGGTCTCAAAATACATTATTATTAACTAAAGATATAATCTTGACCGTGCTCTCGAGTCGAAAGTCAAAAATAAATTTCGCCGTAATTGAAATTAAATATGGCGGTTATTTTAATATAAACATACAAAAAATATATTTTTTTTCAAGTTTGAAAATTCTTATCACCTGAAAAAAGCATAAAAAAATAGTTATACTCTCCAACCAAAAGTGCTTATAAAAATTGTGTATTTTTTAAAAATGTATGACGGAATTACACATTTCAAGATGGCGGACCCAATCCATTGCAATATATTTAAGTTTACTTAAATATTTTGCAAATATCCTCCAAATTTAACCGAAAAACCACCGAGTATCTTAAGGAAAAGATACCTTTGTTACAAAGTACTCTGTATATCTTTCATTAATATAACGTATCTTGAATGTGAACGAATATATATATGTGTAAATTAATTTTATTAAATTAAATTGGTAAATTAAATTGGTTTTCATATATGGTACATGAGTCTTAAAAAAATTATGACACTTGAAAATTTTTGGCACGTAAAGACGAAATGGAATATAATCTTGTTTTGTTATTAATCATATAATATATCCGCGAACATGGAATGTGAAATTTTATATAATCACGTTTAATTAAAGTATTTTTCTTCATTTTTATCCGCAAAAGTATTGTCAGTCGCTTCTATAAAAAAAAAGGTAGGTCATCGCCCCGTATGTCATCGCCAAAGAATATATATATACACACACACATATATATATATATTTGAATATAGTAACGGGACAATGTATAGCGAAGGAACAGTCATGAAACCAAGGACGAACTATATAGTGTGAATATTAAGAGACTTTTTAGGATCCCCCAAGCAGGTTAGAAAAATTAGAAAAAAAACGAAATGTTCCGGCGTGCAAAGTGGCTATATTTTTTGAAAATTTAGAAACAAAAATGTAAAAGCAATAACGATTATATCGCAATGAAAATAATTTACGATATTATTATACTTATATAACTGAGATGAATTGTAACGTCCTATCCTCGAAGAAGTTTTCAATCAATATAGCCAACAGTTTACAGATAAAACTATACATCCTTTTTTTGATCTTGAAAGATCATTCACGAATCTCGAAATAAGTTGAAGGCGATTATCATTATATTTATGAAGTGTTCGCGTCATTGGACTGTCCCTGATCTCATGTAAGCTTTTATCACGAGACACAGGATCCACAAGAATGAAATAAATGTTGAATCTATACAAGTCAATAATTACATATTATGTTGATGGCTGTTCTCAAGAATGTATTATCGAATTTTAATCTGATTAATCGAATGTGAGTTCAACTTAAAAGAAAAAATGTTTGATAGGAGCAATCTACGAGAAAAATAGAAAAATGAATTGCATAAGCGATTCATAACATCGAACAAAATGCTTCGAGTTCGAGAACATTTATTCATAACCACATATGTTTTTAATGTGTAACTATTTATTTTAACAAAATGTGTAGAGACTTTTTTTAACTTACGCGCGTACAAAAACGAATGCATTTCTTTTCATTTTCTTAAGTTTTCAAACTTGCCCTTTAATGGCATTGTTCTTAAACAGTTTTAGTGATCGATTGGACGTTGTTGATTCAACTATATCATTTTAATCATGCGAGAGAGACCTCCATAGATAATCTTAAAATGTTTCTAGATAAAAAAATATAATTATAATTTTGAAATTGGCATTCATTTTCTACTCTTTTTAATAATGCCCAATTTGTTTATTTCTGCGATAATAGAATTAATGGAGAACATCAATTGCTTCAAGAACTTATAATCGTCGTAAATGCTGCCAGACTTAAATTTACATAGTTAAAACCACGCAGATTATTTCAAATTATTAAAAATACATCTAAATGTTCATTACATAAATTAAGTTACTCGTAACATGACGACATTATAATTCACTTAATGAATTGCTGATATTTCATTACCTGATACATCGCTTCGTCGCAAGCTCCTTGAATTCCCAAATTAATCATCGTGTTTTGTAAGGTTCTTCCCATGTAATATTCCAAGGACAGGTAATAAACCCTCTGAAACATAATTTAATATTTTTTTATTCATCGAAAAATGTTAAATATTAGTATTGATAATATTGGTAATATGATATGCGTATATATTGCAACTTCTTCACACAATAACAAGAAAGTATACCTCTACATATAAAGAGATATTTGGCTATATATACCGATGTTATTTCATAATATATATATCTTTCAATGAACCTTATATAATTATACTCTATAAAATTATTTGACGTGGGGTAACAATAGTGTATTGAAGAGTAAAAGTCATAATCTGCCAACCAAAAAAAAGTAAAATTTTAAAAATGTTACCGGCAAATTGAAGTAACTATTCAATAGTACAGTTGACAGAAGTAGCATATTGTGAATTGTCAGGGTACCCAGAAATTTATAAATTTTTTTATCGAAAATTAAATATATATTACCCAGAAATTTATAAATTTTTTTATCGAAAATTAAATATATATTATGTACTCTCGAAATTTCTTGGGGTGAAATTTCACTCTTAGCGAATGTTCCGCTAAAACTGAGCCACACTTTAAGAGTGATTCTGGACTGAAATTTCATTATATTTTGTAATGAATCAGAGATTCGAAATACAGTCCAAGAAGAGTCAAATGTCACTCTTAAAAGCTGAAAATTCATTCTTTTATAAGAGTTGCTAAATGCATTTAAAGAATAGGCGTTTTCTG
>JAPYZR010006383.1:0-18236 GCA_030522945.1 Trichopria nigra
CTGTCCCACCCTGCCTCCCGTTATCTTTTTTTCTTTTTTTTTTTTTTTGGCTCCTCGCGAAAAGCCTGCGATAAGGGACGCGCGCGATTCATCGCAACTTGTGGCGACTTTGAAAACAAAGAGGCAAACTTGTTGTTCCGGGTCGGTATCGTGAAAATGCGCGGGAAAAAAGTTCCGAAGTGTCGCGCCATCGGCCGTAAAATTTCGTCTCTCTCTCTCTCTCTAGGCCAGAAATGGCGGGGATAAAGAAGAGGAACAACCGGCATGGAAGATAAAGAAAAAGCCGCGTAAAATTACGATGAACGCGCCTCTTTTCTCTCTCTCCCCTTTTTTTTCTCTCTCTCTCTCTCTCTCTCCCTCTCTCTCTCCCCCTTCAGCTCCGCCTTTCTCTCTGCCTAAATGTTGACCTCGAGTTTCAAGGGTAGAGAAGGGTTCCTCGATTCGTTCGTCCCTTCTATACGGCAGCGGCATTGCCGGTCATAACTCTGCCTCTCTCTTTCTCTCCGTCTCCCTCTGACGCCTGCTTTTCCCCGCGCCGGTGGCGTCGTTCTTTCTCTCAATCGAAAAACGAATGGCACCGAAAGTTGCCGAACACAACGGGCGACGTTGCCGCGCCGCTCTCCCGCCAATCGGTCTGGACGGGGATTGGTCGTCGCTTCAGGCTTCTCCTTTGTGAGCGGGCGGGTGGAAACGATAGCCGGCAACGTCGCCGTCGAGATCCCGGCGGCGTCCTGGCGCACACGGCGAACGGCCGCGGCTGGCAAAGCAACGGGTATATAGGAAGGAAAGGACGCTATATCGTTAAAGCGACGGCGGGGGGAGAGAGAGAGAGAGAGAGAGCGAACGAGAAGGGGGCGAGTTTCCAGTCGGCCAGGTTGCGTCCACCCGCGTCCCTCTCTCGTATCTTGTAGCATTGGCCGTCCTTCTCGCACCTTTACGAATGTCGTTTTCTCGCTCTCGCGACGAGGAACATATGCGCGGCTAAAATATTTCGCGAATAGGAGTCCTCCCCAAAGTATATAACGTACGAAAGAGGGAAAAGGAGAAACGGACGTTGTGGCATCACACGCAACACGCGGTACACGCGTGCGCTCCCGAATCGAATGCCGGCTTTTGGCTGTTGGCGCGCTGCTCCAAATCGAAACTGTAGAAACGTCGCCGAAAAAACGGAGTTGCGACGGCGTGACGTCTGGACGGAAGTATAAGGAATAGAGGTTGTCGTCACGACGTCCATTTTGCAATAAATAAACGTGTTTTGGCTTTCGATAAACATATAAGACAAGCAGTCGACGACGACGGCGACGACGCCGTGCAGCGAGCGGCGCTCGCGGCGCGTTGCGACGGGGGAGCGAGAGAGACGGAGAACAGAGAGAAGGACGGTTGTTCCCCGTCGCGGCTGCGGAAGGGGCAGCTGCTGGTCGGTAGGAGCGAGAGGCCCGGATTCGATAGATCGGCCGACGGTGGGGGCAAGAGAGAAAAAGAGTCGCCACGGTTGATTCGGAGGGGCGGACGACCGGGGCGAGAGAGAGAGACGGATCGATGTTGTGGACGAGGGAGGCGAAGCGAGACGGAACGAGGGCTGGCTGGCTGGCTGGCTGATGTTGTGCGGCGTGGTGTGCCCCTCCGACCGCCTCCCCTACCCACCCGCCTCTTGCCCACGGAACTCCCCACGGCCCTAACGAACGTTGAGTGTAGCGTCGAGTAGACCGCATCCCAAGTATAACCGTACATATCTCTCGTTCTCGCGCCGATTCCGATCCGTCGAAGCGCGGCGCATTTCGGTGGCCGTAATCGAAAGTCACCGGGGAGTCGTGTGCTCGTCATCCCCGTCGGACAGTCCTCTGCAGTCGGACTGTCGTCGCGACGACTCGAGGCGACGCGATTCCGTCGCGCGCGCACCACGTACGCGGGCGTACGAGCGAGCGAGCGAGCCAGCAAACGAACGAACGAACGAACGAGGAAGGAAACGAGCGGCACACCAGTATAGGGAACGCTCGAGTGGTGCGAGAGAGAGACAGAGAGAGAAAATCGCGTGTGTAGAGTAGAGTAGAGTTGAGAGCAGAGTGGCATCTCTCACGCGCGGCCCCACAAGTGGATGAGAAGCGAACGAACTGGAGAGAGACGCACGCCAGTGGCGTGTGCGTTCCGTTCTTTGCGCTGAGAGGACACAAACGCGGGAACGGCGGCTTCGGTACTCCACCACCAGTAGTAGTAGTAGTGGTGGTGGTGGTTGTTGTTGTGGTGGTGGTACAGCGCGAGTGAGTGAGTGAGAGAGTGAGTGAGTGTGTGTGTGTGTGAGTGCGCAAGCAAGAGGGAGAGGCGGACACACGCGCACGTATCGGAGAAAAAGAGGAGGAGAGAACCGACGAGTGTCACGCATCTACGCACACGCACGCACACAGCCGCGCAAACACATACAGGCGCCACTCACGCAGAGCACAAGACGTACACGGTGTGTCGGTGGTGTGCACCAGAGACTGAAAGTCGCGCGCGAGTCCAAGGAACGCGCTCTCGACGTGGTGGAACGGAGCACAAACCGGGCGCGTGGTGCGTAACTCTTTGCGGATCCGCGAATGTGAAGAAGACGAGAGAGAAGCTTTTCTCCGTCTCTTTCCCCCTTCCCCTGTTCACTGTTCTTCTCGTCCCCTTCCCGTCCCACCGGGCCGTCGTCGTCGTCGTCGTCGTCGTCGCCGCCGCTGCTGCCGCCGCCGTCGACCCCCTCCCCCACCCCCGCCGCCCTCCCCCCTACCCCGCTCTTACCCTGCACCGATCGGGGCTCTGTGGAACCCTCGTGTACGGGTACCGGAGCGAGTCTTCTTTATGTGTATACGCGTGAGCGCGAGAAGAGCAGAATTCCTTCCTCGTTTTCGTTCCTCTTCCTGTCGGCGTTAAACGCCGCCTTCGTGGTGACGTCGTGAACGAGAAAACGAGAGTGCGACGATAGTACGGACGTGCGTGACATGTCGGATCACCATCGCGTCGCCAGTGGCTGGGCGACTGCCCCCCCTGGAGCTCGCGAGGATGGTGGCGGCCCGGCCGCATGGTGGCCCGCCGGCCTCGCCGTCACGGCCGATCACCAGCAGCAGGTACAGGCTCAGGCTCAGGCTCAGGCCCAGGCCCAGGCCCAGGCCCAACAGCAACAGGCCCAGCAACAGGCCCAGCAACAGGCTCAGCAGCAGGCTCAGCAACAAGCGCAGCAGCAGGCGGCAGCGCAAGCCGCTCAGCAGCAGCAACAGAATCTCCACCAGCACCTCATGAACCAACAGCTTTCGCAGCACCACCAGGAGATCGTGAGGAGCACGGCGGCCGCGGCGGCCACGCAGCAGCTATTCTCGTACAAGATGGCCTCCAGTTTCCAGAATCCTGCGACGACGGGCGCGCAGAGTCCCGTCTCGACGTCGAGCCCCGTCGGCACGTGCATGAAGGGCGGCTACGACTACAGACTCGGCCAGGGAGCGGGAGTCCCGGTCAGCGCGCCCTCGGCACCACCCGGCGTCCAGTGGTGGTACCCAGGCAGCGTCATGGACGCCAGCCAGAACAACCTGCACCAGCAGCTTCAGCAGGGACAGCACCTATCCTCCATCACCACGCAAACCTCCACGCCCCCGATCATGTCAGCGGTACGTTAACGTCACTTTATCTTTCTTTTATTTATTTATTTATTTTTTTCTCTCTCTTTTATTTATCTTTTCTTTATTTCCGTTTCATTTACAAAAGTGCCGACGAAGCGCACAAGGTCGTTTCGTCCTGTGCTCTTGGTTCGTTTTCTCTATACTCTTTTCTTTTCTTCTCTTCTCTTCTTTGTGCCTTGGTTTCTTGTGCAGATCGAACGAGAGAGAGAGAGAGTGAGAGAGAGCGAGAGACTCCGGTCGGTCTCGAGTTTGGGGAAAGCCGGGTACGTCGGTTACTTTGCTAGTCGGCGATTTTGCAAGGATGTTTCATTTCCGGACAGTGTGTAAGTGAAATTACCGCGGGTTCAGGATGGATAATCCTCGAAAACGGAAAAAGGATGTTTAAATAGTGAAATGTTGTGTGGGTTCTGTGGAATTTTTCCCGGATGAAAATGTACGTTAAATGACGTCTTTTCGTTATGCTTTGTTTTGTAGTTGTCTTTGTTTTCTTACGAAATCGATTTTCGAACGACTGCACTTGACAGTATTATAAATAATGGTTGTGGAATGTGACATGTCGGATTTGGGAATGTGCCCTTAGGATAAGGACTGGTACGGGAAAATCGGAGTATTTATCAGTTTTAACGATTACGGAAGGCGATACTTTAGTACATTTAATGGTGAACATTTTTCAAATTATTGATCATCGATAAGAGGCAAAGAATTTTACGAATTCAATGAAGCATTCCGTAACATTTCAATAACCGAGAGATAGAGAGAGTGAGAGAGAATCCTGGGAATCAATTGTTGTTGCGGTTTGTTTTGTTTGTTTATTTTTATTACGGGTATTTTTCAATTTCATTAAATGGTCGATGTTTATTTACCGTTTAACGCGTTCTTCCTTCGAGGTAATTGCCGCGTTGATGAAGACAACGAACAATAATTATTATAAATAATGTCAATATATGGGCAAATTTATAAAATGTTGTGAAATTGGCTGGATCGACGACCGGCTATTAAAATCATTCTAAAACGATAGAAAAAAAAGGAAAAAGTTTTCGTAATGGCCAATGAGAGAGTAAAGCGTGTACCCGAGACACATATTTCTGAGGAATTTCACTTTGAAAGGTTCCGAGTAACGTCAATAAAATTTCTTAAAATCTTACGAAATGATCCGAATCAGATTAAACGAAAAATTCAGTAAAAACGTCGGAAATACATTTAATTCTTGTCGAAAATATTCTTATTATCATTATTATTATACGTTATACGTTATATATTTGATCAGACAAAAATATCGAACGCAAAAACTGTTGAAATAATCGTCCACTCACACTCAATGACGTTATATCGGTTTGAAATTGTTAAAGGAGTACCCAAAAGGAATTTGGTATAGTTTTTGAACGATTTCGAAATGTTTCATGATTTGACGGAATTTTCGGTTGTATAGCGGACTCTATATAGAATATTTTTGACAAACGTAATTTCAACGAGTCACTCGTAATATTCGTAAAATGTACAATAACCGTTTTGGAAAGAGGCGCGAGCGCGCGGTTGTTTAGAAATTTTAAGAAGAGAAGAACCTTCTCGGTAAAGGACGTCGAGAGCAGGGAGCGATCGGAGGTAGAGGTTCAGGTCGAAATTCTAGGCCGGTAATTGGTGGCGGGAAAATAGATTTCGTCGAGGTCGAATTCATTTTCATGAATATTTATTATATCCAGGTGAGAGAGAGAGAGGGAGGGAGGGGGCGGTCCTACCTCGTCTTATTTTGGAGGGTTTTTGACGTAACGACACTTGTTCGTTGTTCTATTCTCAAAGGAAAACCCATCGCGTCATCCATCGATTGTATAGCACGATTGTCGTTTTTACGAAATTGCATTAATTATTCAAGGAGATTTGATTTTTCACAATGATGGGTGGTGTGGGCGGGTGAGGTGAGGCTGTGTAGAATATCGCACAATGCGATCTTGGTGTCTTGTACGCATTTTCCCCATTGATTGGGCACGTGTGAAGCGCGTATTAGATTTCATACATATATATAACGGGAACGAAATGAGTTTTTCTTTCTCAGGGCGACTTAATTGTTTTGTTTGAAGGGGTCGTACTTTTTCAAGAGGGGGTAAAATTGACGAAGAAAATGTCCGTGGATAATTGCGAGCAGGGCCGGGTGGGAGGGGGGGGGGGGGGGGTTGCTCGTTTGTTTCACTCTGCGTGAAACAGGCCTTGGAGTTTTTTTTTTTACTCTTTTCTTTTTTTCTCTATGGCGTATGGGGTGAGAGTTGTCGGACGGCACTAAATTTAGCCCAGGTTCTCGTTATTTTATAATGCACGAACATCTCGGGGATTTGAGATTTTCTTTTCTTTTCATTTTTCTCTTTTGTTCCTAACGAAACTTGTTTGTTAACAACGAGCAGAAACTCGCGTTGAATTTGACCGATTTTTTATGGCTTTTTGTATTTTCACCAAGTTTCGTCGTCGCTTTGGGCACGACGACGAGTTCTCGAATTTCAAGATACGAAATGTTGATTGCTCCTTTCGGCCACTGATTTATCGATTGCCTCGGGGGACAGTCACTTGATCTCCTAACCTTCAAAACTGCCGATGACTTGTCGATGTTGAAAAACACGACGACACAAATCTATCCGAATTGTCTCTTTGTTTAGTAGCGTGCGCTGGAAGGTTGACGAAGATGTGTATTATTGTTTTAGATCGTTAAGTATTTTTGAGGTTAAGTTTGATGAAAAGCGTCTTTTAAACATTCTTTCAACAGTCCCTAAAGATTCGGTTGTAAATGTAGTTGGACATCATTTAATGAACCAAGTTTAATTGCTTCCGCGCGTTTCGTGCAACAGTTTATATTGCGGATGTAATTAAGTGACACTTTGCGCCCTAGGTACGAAAAGCACCGTTAGGTTTGAGGGATAATTTAAATGCACTACTGGCTATAATTTGAAGAAAATTTTATTGTCTGTCGGTATTTCCAGGCCGTTACCATGGCAAAATTAGACATTTTTGGTAAAATTTACGGCGCCTTTAAAATTTACGAATTTCCGGATTGTATTTTCTCGACGATAATAGTTAAAATGTCAAAATCGTGTAGTTTCAAGGGCTGCTACTTTTTTTTTTAATATTCACCGTATATGAATGTCCAAACACGATACTTTGAGGAAGAATTTTAATAAAAACAAGGGCGCATTTTGTTTTTCTTCTAAGACAGAAACTGTAAAGGCAATAATTGTCGATCGGAATGTTATATACTCCGATTTTCGTGGCGATCTCCCGAGGCAACGAACTTTTCGGAGTTTGAACCGAGGCGTAGTAAAAAAAAGTCGACAAGTTTTCCCAGTGCCGGTAACTTGAACGATTCTTGAAGCGGCGGAAAATGTTGAAGGTGTTTTTTTTTTTTCACCAACTTTCGTAACTGAGATTTTTCTCTCAATCTCTCTCTCTCTCTCTCTCATCCTTTCATGAAAAATCGCGAAAAAATCGTTGAGAAATTTCGAGATGCAGAGGAAGAGTCGCTAGAAGAAAAATAGGTTCGATCAATTTCCAAGTCTCGAAGGGAGGAACATTGGCAATACTCGTATTACCAATCGTGGATTCGGGATATTTAATGAGAGAAAATTTGCCTGATTTAATCGGAGTTGGTTTGTCCGCTATATATGTATATATATAACGGCGAAATAGCGACGATGCCTCCGCCATCAGTGCCGAGGTAGAGGGACGTCAGGGAAGCTATGTTTATGGATTTTCTCTGAGCGAGGCACAAAATTAAGTTTTTAAACGTTGGTAATGGCCCCCGAGGTTGCCTCGTAATCGAACGGCCAGGTATAGAGACGAAGGGTCTCCGACGTTTCCAACCGTGCGGCGTCGTTCCTCTTGCCTATACAATATTTGAGATTTTCAAGACGGGATATTTCCGCATTGTGAATGATTTTTTATCCCATAAATTTATCGAGGGACGCTAAAAAAAAACTCGGTTCTTGGTGACGAATGGCGGCTTGTTTTATTGTTTTTTATAATTGGAAAATCATTAATCAGTAGTAACAAAAAAATTGATAGGAAATTTGAATCTTTTCTTTGTTCTTAGGAAGAAAATTTTGCTTTGATTGTCTCTTTCTTTTTCCCTGCAGAATATAATAAATTTAAGACAAAAGCATTTTCATTAATAAATTATTCTTAGATTATTGAAGTCATTGTCCGGTACGTAAAAACGTGTTCATATCGAAAGTTTTTTTTTTCTTTCTTTCTTTTTAGGATCCTTGTTTGAGATAATTTGTCGTTCATTGTTTTTCTGTTTTTATCTTTTTATTTATTTTTTTGTTTCGTCTCTTTCTAATATAAGAATCGAATTAACGGTGAGAAAGCGCGCCCGTGACTGCGACTAGCCGATGAGAATATACTTGTTGCAAATAACACGACGAGCGGGGCAGATAAATCGACGATTTTTTGCGTACTTATAATACGGTCGGACACGGTTAAGCGGTTCTTTAAAACGAGAGACGTTGCTTTGTTATGTTCATATCGGATAAAAACGTTCGCCAGCGCCGCTGCAGGCCCTTTAGAAAGGCGAACGCTGCAAAATATCCAATCCATACGTACGGCACTGCGCGCGAGAATTCCGCGAAAGTCCCACATATAATACGACGTTTGCCGATTGCAAACGAAACGAGGCATTCATATATGTATGTGTACACATATTTAAACATATATAAATAAACACACAAACACACACACACACACACACGTGTGTATATATATATATATATATATGTGTGTGTAAAATAAATAAATATATATATATATGCGTATGTGTGTAAAAATATGAATATATGTGTATGTGTATGTGTATGTGTATGAATGAGTAAAGATTTTGTTTTCCAGGCTGGAATTTCGGGTGGTTCGACGATTGTTACTTTTGCGCGAGTGTTGGTCGTCATGGGAGAAAGACGCGCGGAAAATCGTTAATTTTGACGTCGACATTACGGAGCGACTGGGGGTTGGGGGCGGCGGGGGGCGGGGGGGGGGGGGGGGGGGGGGGGGTTTTGGGGGGGGGTGGGTGGGGGCAAAAAGAAATTTTTTCAAGTTTTTTTGCAATTTTATATATATACGTACACATATATTTCAGTAAAATACAATTTTAATATGAATTTATAAATATTTTAATATGTATATATATTATAAACTCCTTAAGTTATGCAAATAAATATGTGATGGGTAGTGTTAAGTTGAAAAGTTAATATGGTAATTTTTCAAACGGTTAACTTTTTACTTGGCTTATATAGTTACTTGACTCGTCAACTGATAATTAGACTATCTTTAAATTATTAATTTTCCATTTTAACCTTTCGACGTTTGCCTTCAACTGTTAATTATTTTTTGTGATTTGAACTGTTAACTTTTATTTATTAATAAATTTAACCTTGTATTTGTTACTTAGCTGACAATTCAGACATTTTTGTGTTATTATGTTAACTATTAATTTTAACTAAACTCTATAACTTAGCATTTTTTATAAACAATTTATTTTTACCCTCGGAAGAATATTTATGTTTACTATGTACTATATTATGTTTCGAAATATAAATGGACATATATATGTGTGTGTGTGTATATGTATGTATGTATATTGTTTAAATTTCTTGGAGTTAAATTTTACTCCATTAAATTTAGAAAGTGTACATATACAGTAGACATTTTATCAATCACAAGGATTACATTGTTGCTCCGAAAAAAGTTAATTTTTATATATTATTTTCTTAATGAGTTTTGACTAAAACTCATAAGTAACACTTTATTCGTGTATGTAATACCGATATAATGGAGTATAAAAAAAGTGAAAATAGTTCAAAGATGCCTATTTTTCTTGGAATTAACGTAATTTTTTAATAACCAATTAGATGAATTAACATAACGTTTCAACCATTCATTTTGGTCCTCATCAGACATAAAATAGCTTTCTTTACACTGTCAAAGTTGTAAGAAAACATATTATTTGAATGCATTACAATTGTCAATGTATGAATCAATGAACATAAAAATCATGAAGTATGAGAAATGAATTATCACAATCAATTTGTTATAGAAATTTTTTAAGTCAAACAACTTTATTTAAAAATTTCTATACATTTGATGTTGCGTTTATACTCCATTATGTCGGTATTATACGAATAAAGTGAGTTTTAGTCAAAACTTGTTTAAAAAAAAATATATAAAAATTAACTTATTTCGGAGCAACAATGTTAATCCGTGTGATTAATAAATGTATATATATATATATATATATTCAGCAAATAAAAAGAAAAGAAAATCAACGCAAAATTATGTCGATTTGCTTCGAAAAAACAAAGCAAAAATATGTACGTATTATCGCGACCGCAAATTTGACAACTTTATGATTGTTTATATATGCCGACCGTAGGATGTTTCAGAATAGCGATGAAACAATGTGTGATAAATCTCAGCCTGGTCGACGAACATCAAATTTATTTGTACACTACTACTAGGTCCATACGATGTTATAATATGGATGGTTAGCAGTCATTACACGTGGTCCTCCTGATGTACAAACACATTTGAGGTACATCTCAATCTACCTGGGATTTAAAACGTATTGTTTCGGGGCTATTTTGTACACTTGTAGTATACGACGTATGAAACGTACAAGGAATATGCCATATATTTTACGAAGTTTTAATAATGTTGACAATGAATGTTCACGGTAAAAGAACATTGTATAGTATATATACCGACAGAAGAAATATTGGCCAATGTCAGTTACCGATTTTTCATCATTTGTGTAAATATTACTTTATTGCTAGTAACATTTCTACAAATACATGACAATGTTTATACGACCAGTATTCTAAAATTCTAGTATTCTAAATTCTTCAAGAGTAAATTTTACGTGGTGGAAACAAATAGTTGAAAGCATTATCAACCGTTGAGAATGTATAGTTAAAAGTTCACAACTTTTTAAATAGAAAAGTTGTATTTAATATATATATAAACAACAAAATTATTTATAAAATCATATATTAAAGTTATACATATTAAATATATTAATATATATATGTATATAGTAAAAAGATTACAACTTGGAGTTTCGGATTAGTAGTTGAATGTTTAATAATTATAATTTTTTTTTCGTCGTCTTTCCAAACAATAAACAAAAAATCATCACATTCTTTGTTTGCAATTTTATTGGATTTTATTTGTATTTAATGCATGAAAAGTATGCAAAAAAAAAAAAAAAAAGAAATACGTGATTTTGTCAATTTTGAACAAAATCGACAAATCGCAGCAGTCGCTCGGTCGAAAATTTAACTTGGCCTTGCCATGGCGGCGAGTCTGACCATTCCTGAGGCTAGGGCAAATTTTCTATCAGGGGTAGGCGGTGATGTATATCTATATTTATGATGCCTAATGGTTGAAAAGTTGGAGTCGGACGAATATCATATATATATATATATATATATGATGATTTTCGCTGTAATATATATTATTATTATTATTATTATTATTATTATTGTTGTACGATGTTATTGACATACAAAATGGTGGAAAAAAAAAATTATCACAGTTACGGCCAACATACATTGGTTCAAGTTTTAACGTGAAAAATCGAAATTTTACCCCTTGAAAAAAATGAAAATGGAGGGTTGCGGCGGTGGGGGTTGTTTCGAAAAATCGTTGGTCAGGGCGTCACGGGGGTTTCGAATTCGTCGATTCTCGGTTCCTCGGGGGCAAATAATATACCTGGGCCAACTCGGGTGTACATACATATATATATATATATATATATATATAGCTTCCTTGTTCATTTCTTTGCGTTCGTCGGGTATAAGCATTCCATCGAAATTGCCTCTCGTCCTCGTGTTGGCTTCCCCGAAAACGTCGCTCGGACGGTGCTGCCTATACAGGAGGAAGTGGACCGGATCGGAGTGAACGGGCGGACCGTAAGCACACGTGGAAGAACCAGCATATAGCCCGCGCCTGCCTCTCTAGTGTATATTCGGATTCGAACGAGCAATTACCAGCGGTATATAGAAAACTTCTTTTTTTACCTTCTCGGCTCTATTTTCTTCTTTTTTGTTTTGTTTGCTCGTCGTTGTTGCGTTTCTCTATTCTCATTTCGCATTTAATTGTACGAATTAAAAATCGGACGGCCGATTTTTTGCTCCGATAGCGTCATTTCCGGCTGACGAGAGTGATTTTGGCGCCCTTTTTGCGCCGGTAAGCGTGTTTTTGGGCGCGTCGTCGTCGCACAGTGAAGTGTTTGTGTGTTTTCTAAGTTGTACAATAGTTATTTTTAGTACGAGTGTGATTATCATTATTATTATTATAATTGTTACATTATCGGGAGGGATGTCGTTATATATTTGAAATTGTTTACTCTCGTAGCGCAGCGTTGTGGCCAACAACGTGTGTGTATATATATATATATATATATATACGGATGTTTGAGCGCGCGACGCTTCGAGCTAAGATGGTACATTAAGCATTTTCGTTGATCCAATAATCGTGAAAACTATTTTGGTTAAAACTTTTGAATCGTTTGCCGAACGCCTATAGCTGATTTTCAAAACTATCGAAATTTGTAATATTTCGTGATAATAAATTATTCTTGTAATATTATTTTTACGCGTTGCGGTAAAAATAAAAATTTTTACACGTTTATAAATGGAAATATTTTATGCGTGTATTTTTTTGTTTTTTTTGTTTTCAAAGATTATTATGGATATTTAAGAAATAACTCGTGAAATGTCGTAAATAAATGAAAATGTCGACTCCGAAATATCGGACATTGAAACGATAGCTTGGTTTATTTCGAATTAGACATTGATTCTGCCTAATGGGCATAATTTCGTTTATCAGTGGGAATGTGTAATTACATATATTGATAATCTTTTCATAGAAATTAGCGTCTATAATGGGTCTCGAGTTTTATTCGTTTAAAAATGTCCCTTTACGAATACGAAAATTCTTGACGAAAAGGAAAAGAATAAATGGCGTCGAAATGGATTGTTTTCCCTCCGCATTTCTGCACCCGCTTCTACACACATCTGTTGCCCCCACCACGCGTATATACGAAAGCGGCAGAAGCCGGCCTTACGCGTGGGAGCGCATACAGCGAGGACATCGGTATAGAGCGTGTGTATAGAGTAGAGATTCCCAAGGACCTGACCTCACTGCATCATCGTCATACTTGCAAGATTTTCGAAAATTCTAGCAGTGCTTTTATTTTTTGTGTGGTTTTCTGAGTTTTTGAAATAGTTGTCGTTTCGGGTTGCACGAAAGGAGTACCGAAGCAAAATAAAGGTATACAAACGTTCGTTTCAAATCATATTGTAAACGTCCAACTTTTTTTTCATTTAAAAAAAATTTTTTTTTTAATTTTTAATTTTCTTTTTTTTTTTCATTTTTCTTATTTATTTATTTATTTATTTTTTTTTTATTTCGAGGTCGGATCTTCGTCAAATGTTTGCCTGTTTTAAACCATCGGGAAATAAAATAAAATTAAAAAAAAAAACGTTAAAATATTTTTCAGTTCGTATTCGATTTTGAAAACGATTAAAAATCATGTGTACCATTCTGAATAGTGAGCATAGGGTTCGAAATCTTTAAGTCGGTTAATTAAATTTATCGATGGTCCATTTGCAAGTAAAATAAAAAATAAAAAATGGTAATGAATGACGTAAATTTAAGGTTAGAATTTAAAATGTTGCGATACTCGAAATTATTATTTCAAGAAAACGAAGAAATGAAAACGTGTGCTTTAGTTTATGTTACAAAGTGCGTATATTGTAATATTACAACGTTGCTTTTTTAAGGTTACAAAGTAGGGTATTGTAATGTTGCAATATATATATATTGAAATATTGCAATATGTACTTTGTGGCAATACAATCGTGATTACATTACAATTCTAACTTTCAAAACCTTACGTATTGTAACTTCACCATACTGTATATTAAAGTTACAATTTGACGCTTTGCAAAATTACAATACGTTTTCGTAAAACTACACCAAAGTTTATATATATATAGTGTGTGTGTGTGGGTATGTGTGTAACTTCGACAAGAACTTTTACGAGTAAAAATTCATAATTCAACGATAACGGCCAATACTCTTATCGCCCGGTGTGGAAGCGCCTAGCCGGGAGCGCCGAGAAATTCTCAATTTGGATTTTTATAATGAAATATATAGCGCCCCCCCCCCCCCCCTGCCGCCATGCTGCGCGAGAACGAGATGGTCCGTATAGGTGGCTGTCTCGCTCTGGCATAGAAGAGAGCATTAAAAATGGAAATGACGCGTGCGCACGTATACTCTTCCGCAAGATAGATAAATTCGTTTCGCGTTTAATTTTCTCCCCCCACAACCCCCACCCCGCCCCCGCCCGATCTCGGCCAGATTTATGTTGCCCGGCAATGTACCTCCACACCCACGTTTCCCTCGCACGTTTTCTTTCTTTCTTTCTTTCTTTCTTTCTTGATTTCTCGATCTCGTTAAAAATTCACCGTTTTGAGGGGTATTTTCCCGGCGTATCTTGATTAATTAAAATAAAATATGCATTACAATTTTGTTTTATATGTCGAAACGTTCGTTTTGAAGTATTTCAAATTTGTTAGAAAACTTTGCCGAGAAAAATTAATCATTTCCTAATAATCAGTAGTTTAATAGGTAATCAGTAAAATGTATCGCTGATGATATATCCTCGTTAAAGTAATGTACCATTTTATCGTTTCTTGTTTATAAATGGGAGATGATACGTCTTATGCGAGTGACAATTGCAAGGGAGTACAATCGTAATGGAAGTAATTCTTTTCGAGTTTTTCCAAGAAATCTATAATTTAATCGCGTATTTCAATGCGGTTAATGCAATTAATGCAATTATTCAATTATTTTGATTATTTTCTGTAGAAAAAAAAAAATAATAATAAATAAGTGCCTTTGTTCGACTTTAACGCGAATGTCATAAACGTCGAGATATTCGAACCCGTTGAAATTTTAACGAAACATATTCTTTACTTCTTTATGCCGATTCGTATTCAAGGTTATTTTCATATTCATCCGCCCAAGGATTGCAATTGAGCGAGGAATGCGAGCGCTTTCCTTGAATTTGTCACGATTAAAAATCGCTTACTCTCGTCGCCGTAATTCGGTGATGACTGATTTTCCAGCTGTTATGGCCATTACTTTTCAAAATTTCGACTCTTTGTCGGTAAAAAAGTTTTTGTTTTGTTTTGTTTTTTATGGGAAATTTAGACGCGAGTGTAATCGCATGAAAGCATCGTGCTAAGCAAAGTTTCAGTGCCGAAATTAATTACGTGCTCTAGGTAATATATATACTTGCAACGGAGTCGAGTGAAAATGTGAATAGTATAGTTTTCACGGATTTGCGGAAAAGGAAGTTTGTGATGATGCAGCTGCATATCGAGTTATGTTACACAATAGGCCTTGGATACATTTTATTAACGTGACACTTTATTAACGCGATGCCGCAGCGTTATAATGAATTATTTTACAGTATTTATTGGGTCTAGGATTAATTTTTTTTTTTAATGATTTTTGAGTAATGCAAAAAGTGACAAATTGATTATTCAATTGAAAAGTTATTATTTCAATTTGTAAAATGTATACATATAGTTCAAAATGTAAAATGTAGTGAATTAGATTTCTAAATATTTAGGGTGTTATTTTTTTTTAATAATGTTGGTGAATTTGCGTCGAGAAATAAATGATCATTTCTTTTTTTTTTAGCAAATTATTTAGTAGTAAAGTCATTAGCGGTAAATCTCACGAGTTAATCTCTGTTCGATATTTTTTCCCTTAATCTGCTACAATGGCAGCGTCGTTAGTATATTTCGCTCGAGAAAAGATTCGTATCATAATTAATTATCGTTGTAAGGTCGCGGTCTAACGAATAATTTCATAAATGACGTAACGACCGAAAAAAATACTTTTTTTTTCGGAAATAATGCCCATGTTCGATTATAATGAAAAAAAAGGTAACATTTAATGAATAATGAAACAAAAAGCGTAAAACGTGAAATAACGCGTCATACGTCATATGTCGGAGAAGGCTCGAGCGAGATATGTATATGTATATAATGGGACAATGAGAAATAAAAACACGCGCGTACATTTACAATACATACAGTTCTCCAATATTTATTTATTTATTACGCGAACGTGTTGCCAGATTAATCGTCGGCGTGGGAACCTCTCGATAAAACCCGAATTATTACTAGAATAATGCAATTTTCTCGCGCCCTTTAAAAATAGCGCAATTTGACGTGTATATATATAGTAACCGTGTTAATATGCGATGCGAGTACGCAACAATAATATTGGAACTTTAACATTTTCGACCGATTTCGAATTGCCATTCGTATCGCGCACTTTTCACGAAATCATTTTGGTTTTGCGCAAGTTTTATTCGGCATAATGATTACCTTTTCATATATTTAACAAGAAAAAAAACTAAAATATTTATATATATATTATGAATTAACATTATAAAATGTTCATAATTCCAAGTCCATCCTCATTGTTCTGTACAATCTAAATACCATTTTGAACTATCTGAATACTATTTCAATACATTTTCTAGTACTGAATAGCAATGCCATAAATTGTTAATGAATGTAAATGTTAACTATTCATTGTAAATGATTCAAAAAAAAAAAAAGGGAAACAATGCATTTCGATACTTGTTTGTTGTCATCAACATTATAACCTGCCTTGTTGTATGTTGCAAGGAAAAGACGAAATGGTTGAAATTACTATCTGTAAAGTAGTAGGACACGCGGTACAGACTAACATTTTTGGCACATTTTACCATATTTAACATTTTTTTAAAACAAACGATTTTTCTTTTTTTTTTTTTTGAATTGCGATGAATTTTTGAGCATACGACCGTATATAGTGCATACAACGAACACGTGCTGGACATGAGAGTATATTTTTACGGTATTTTTGAAATCAGATATAAACAAATTTTTTGTCCAAAATTTTCGTTCAACATATCGAACGATCCGAACCGCATATTATTTGACCTTAGATATTGGGTAGTTAAATGAAGTGCATAAATAGTACAATCAATAAGTAAGAAAGCCAGTCGTACCATATCCTACGAACATTTGTTGTTATTATTATTGTTATTATTTTGCGTATAATTCTCTATGCGATTAAATTTCATTAATATCACGGCTTCATCAGTGACGTTGCGTAATAATGTGAAATGTACGCGTGGCTGAAAATATTTAAAATCGATATTGTAAATAATTCTAATTTTACATCCTATGTAAACAGTTTCACGTTATTACGAAAATTTCGCAAAAAGTTTATGGATATGGATGTTTTTCAAAAAGTCACCTGAATCGCGTATAGCGTTAATGGATCCGGGGGACTTGTTTGTGCGACTGTTGCACTTTTCGTTTACGTGTCAATAACGATGCGACACAATGTTATTAATGGAGAATATTGATTTGGCAATAATAACAATAACAATAACAATAGAAGCGATGGAGAGAAGTACGGCATTGCCATATGCTAACTGCCCTTTTACAACAGTAATAATAATGACCACGAGGTTAATCGATATATGAATATCAATTCAAAACGTTACAATATTTTGCTCGCGTATATAATGTACTAGTAAAAAAAAAGCGAAAGTTTTTTACTTTTCGAATTGAAGATTTTTTCTAGTTTTTATAATATATATATATATATATATATATATGGAGCGTATGTGTATTAATTGTAAAAATGACACATATCTAATACAAGACCGCTGCTTGTTGATTTTCGCCAATGATTACGGAATAATCGCTAAAGATAAGAGAATGTAACTGCAAAAAAATTACTAAATATAAATCGATCAATGCTAAACAAGTAGCATAATTAGTTGAAAAATCGTACAATTGGTCGAAAAGATGTGCAAAGTATTAATCAGCGCGCGTACGAGGTGTCGCGCGTCTCTGGCGGTCGTTCAAGTTCAAGTTCAAGTTCTTACGTCCTAACGTCGTAATCAATAATGAAATGATTCAATACGTCGACGCGTTCGGGTATATAACGTGTGCGCTTTACGGATGTATGTAGGGCACTGCAAATGTTACAAATGAATTTCAATGTATATATATATATATATATATATATAGTTTCAATCAAGTGTCGCTCGTAAGCGTCTGGTACAAATTCACTATAGTATTTTTATGTCAAATGGCGTTTCGATACGAAGCCAGGTATATATTGTCGTTAAAAAATGAACGGGAAAATTTAATAATTATCATAATACACGTCACACGTAGTCGTCTGAGTTTAAAACTATATATATATATAGGTGAAACTTTGGACGAATCGAATGCTTCCATTTGCCAACAAAGTCGAGGCTGCGTTTTGCCGTGGGTTACACCATTATACGTCGTCGTGTTCTTCTCTCCTCTCTGTCCTCCGCGCCGCTCCAATATATATATGTATAGTAGTAGTATATATACATGGGCCCCGCGCCGGTTGGTGCGCCCGCTATTGATTCCGGTTCGCGCTGCTTTCGTACGTAAACGTGTAGCTTCGTCCGTTTTCGAGGAGGGATTTTTCGTGCGCCGCCCCCCTCTTTTTTTT
>JAPYZR010006384.1:0-11240 GCA_030522945.1 Trichopria nigra
TCAAAACTTGGATTAACAAGAATTCAGAAGTATTCGTTGTAGAAGAAATGAATCCATTTTTAATCATTTTTAATCCTTTTTAATCCAAGTTTTCACCTGCCAATCTTTCTTTTTTTATGTTTTTATGTTTACTATAAAAATCATGTTCAATAAGAATTATATTTTACGCTTTATGGAACTACATTTTTGCTTACTTATAAAAACATCGTAAAATTTCGTTTTTAAGCGTACATTTTCAAATGAATACGTCACCGCACCCGAAAATTAATTTAGTAAAAAAAAAAGTCGTTTGTGGAAAATTTTGAATTTGGCGGGTTTTGCAGCATAGCGATACAAGCAATTCCTTGAACTTTAACAAATCTGATAAAAATTAAAAATGGGTTATCCGGTTTAAAACCTTTGATTTTCAATGATTGCTATACTCTGCACTCCTGTCTAAACATTCGTTCCCCTTCATTTCCAAACGAAGCGGATGTCGCAGTTAATTACCGAGGTCTGCATTTTTTCAATCCATTATGACTTTGACCGAGTATTTTCGAAGTATTTTTGTCCGTTGGACTGATTCAAAACCTCGCCCCACACGAAATGCCCGACCAATAACATCAAGTACAATCTAGTAATTTTATATGTCAAATATTTGTAACCAAAATTATTTTAAAAAAGTATACTAGTAAAATAAGGTCATGTAACGGATATTATTAATATTAAGTACTCTAATTATTTTATAACTGCGCGACGCCATTAATACTTATTTCCTTTATTCTTAGCTATTAATATCGACCGTATAATTGATCTTTATTGCTTGTTAATCAACTTTTCATACTGCAAATAATACTACTATTTAGCACTTTATTAACACCTTTATTTGTCGCTTTAGGGATTAAAAGTTTCATCTAGCGCTGATGGTTGGTGTGAGAGAAGTGAGAGAAAGAGAAACTTTCACTGATATTTTAGAAGAAATATATTTGCATTTATTCTTCAGCCTATTATTTAACTCCTTTGCTGTGAGGATCAAAATCTCGCATCTGGGTCTTAAACGTGCACGAGTTTCCACGAAACCAAGTATTTGTCGAAAACAGTATGCAAGGGTTTTTATAGTCTTAAAGTTCATGTATTTTATTGTTTTGTAAAATTTTGTAAGAATGTCTATAGATGTACCTCACAGTCGAAGCTCAGATAAGTGTAAACATGTACTTCACAGTCAAGGAATTAAGTGGAACAATAAAAAAAACAGCATATTTAAAAAAAATTCTGCCAATGCTGGAAGTACAAAACACTTAAGTTCAATTATTTATTTACTTTATGGAGTAATCAAAACTCTTTTTTAATAAAATTTTACAAACAATAACGTATGATGGCGTGACATGGAAGAATAACAGAACATTACAGTTGCTTTGCGAGAAGGCTTGTTAGGTTTATCACAGTTTTGATCGTAGTGAAATAAAATACTATTAAGCCTAATGGAGCTTCTGGAAATTTGAAGCTTGATCTTCTTCTCTTTTTGATAAAAGATCTGATGCACATGTATATAATTATAAACAATTTCATAAAATAATAGAAGAAGCTCTTGATATTCTATAATTCTTCTTCGAGAATCTTCAAGAAAAAGACTTCAAAGGGTATATTTTATATTTTGATACTTAAATTTGATGCGTCTCGTCGACTAATCTACCATAAAGGGTGACACTTTTAAAATTTTATCTACCATATTATCTGCTCTGTATACAATTCAAATCTAATTATACATATTGAAATTCATATATTGACAGTATTTTATATTCATGACGAACAGTCGTAGTTTTTTTGTGATATTAGATAATGTAAGTTTTGTATCCCTGGTAAATATCGAAGTATACGCGGAAGAGTACACTGGTCCAAATTACAGTTATGGTACATTTAAGATACACTTGAATGGCGTTTGGGATGTACTTTTCCTATACATTCAAATTTTCAGGGATGTATAACAAACGTGAAAATTAAACTCGTAACACTGAGTGGCTGCAGTGCAGTTACTAAAGCCTGAAGTATCTAGTCTCAATTTTTTGAATGAAATAAACCAAGCACCTAGGTGATATAGGCTTTTATTTTATAGGATGGAGGAGTCAAGCTCATAATATTTTGACTACAAGTATTCTGTGAAATCGATTAAGACAAATTTCAAATGAATTGTAATCTAAAACATTATAAAAAGCTGTGTTTTGAAGGCTTTATATAAGATTATGATTTTAAAAGTTTTCTAAAGCATATAAAACAGTAGATACTGATCTCTGTTAGAAAGGATCGATAGAATACAACATGGTAGAATATGATTAATTCTACAAGGTTTTTGTACAGAAGTAGATTATTACATTACGTGTAACTTATCATGTGTATTAGTAATGCCAATATGTAATATTTTACCTTTTCTTGTTGATCGTCTTGTCAGAATTCCTGATAACTTCTAAAAGCTCATTTCATCAGTAATATTAAACTAAAATCTTCAAGATGGTCCCTTGCTTCAATGTCTAATTGTAGGAGTTATTCACGAACACTTTCGTTTTAGATCATGTGGTGATATTTGAAATGATTTCAAATGGACGAATAATGGATGGACATTTGATGATACCCTTAAATAATACATTAACAAATTAAATTCCTTTATACATTTTACACATGTATAATGAAAGTGTATTGATGTGATACTGTAACATTATTTATATTAGCATTAAATTTAATTTGAATGAAATTGTAAATTACTACTATTCTTGATTTAGAATGAGCATCCAAGCCAATGCTACAATAATGATAATTTATTTATAAAATTTAAAATTATATTTTATCCATATTTGTTTTCTGATTACATTAGAATCTTAAAATATTTATTTGATACTTAATACAACAATAAGTAATTGATGTAATTAATACATTAAATAATTAATGCAATTAATTAGATTTAAATTATACCATTACTGTTTTGCAACAATGAAAAGTATTAATATGTAATAAAAGCTTAGTCCAACTATTCTACTCGACTTTTGATTAAAGATATTTATTTATTTATGGTCGCATCGGCTACTAAGTCATTAGCGACTAGATTAAAGATTGTTTATCACGTGATTATGTCTCATCTTCGTTGAGATAACGCAAGGAAAACTGGAAAATCGTCCTATTGTCATTTTATATTTACATACATCAAGAATAAAGATATCAACTTAGATCAAGTTTTTTCAAAATTAAATTTCTGGAAATTTATAAGTTACTAAATTTGAACAAGAATTAATATATCTATATTTCTACCTACATATTGAAAATCAAAGTTTCAAATCATATCTTTAAAATTGGATAAAATGAACTGCAGCATTGCCACAAATATTGCAGCTATAACAAAGAAAATTGTTTCAAAAATATGTACAAAAAAGTTTTTAGCGTGCGAGTGAAAGCAACTTTATAGCTATAAAACGAATAATTTAATTTGTAGTATTTCAGTCTATTAGAATTTGACTAATATTTCCTTGCTCGCGCTATATTTTAAAACTTATTGGACGATAAGCATTGTTTACTTTATTTTCACTGTTAATACATTGTCATATTTCTATATATAATTTTTACATTTATTTTTAAATTAAACGAATGCCCTTGAAAAATTTAGAT
Source organism: Trichopria nigra (assembly GCA_030522945.1). Lineage (NCBI taxonomy): Eukaryota > Metazoa > Arthropoda > Insecta > Hymenoptera > Diapriidae > Trichopria > Trichopria nigra. The sequence goes on from JAPYZR010006384.1 coordinate 3,631, forward strand.
ATTTTTGGTTGCATCTCATACATTCTTTATTGCTTTATTTTGTTCTGCCGAGCTACAAAGTCAAATAATGCTATTGATCACAATGACAGATGCCATTCTGAAATATTACTATAGGTGACATTTTGGATTTACGTATGATATGTATAGTAATTTTCAGGAGAAATAAAGTAAACCAAGTTAATTTCAAAAGAACTATAAGGATCAAAAACAAATATGTTTAATTGTCATACAAATCAAGGTAGTTTCGATCAATTGTATATAATTAGCATAATGTACTGTTTAACATTATTTTAAATCAATTAAATCAGATTTCAACACTAAGTAGTGTAACAAAAGGAGTAAAAATGGACGCATTCCCTTTTGTTTTCAATCACGCAAAATGATTTTTGTAGTTTATTACATATATTTCTCGTGACACAGCAAGACATATTACGTACGTCCTTAAAGATCATTATTCTAAATTCAATTAAAATCATCTCGAATTAATTGATTATTTCAAGACTCATTGCATATCTGCAATTTCTGAAAAACTTTTGAATAGTACAGACTAAAGTAAATATGTAAATTTATTTACATATTTTATCGAAAAACAAAGTTTGTACAATTGTCAAGTGGGATGAAATCAGGATTTCACACGAGTCCATTTACATTACGAGTTCCATATACCGGTATGAATTTCGGAAAATTTTTCTGAAACATAATATGTTTCAAACTCCGATATATTCAATAGCAGTATATGTACCTGGATCTCTTGCAGCATCCACTTCTGCCATCCCTTGCCATGTTGTTCTCGTCGCAGCATTTACGGCCGAGAGCCAAAGATCGCGTTTGTCGCGATTCGCGAAAATTCACGCGAGAACACGTCGCGAACAAAAAGTAATATCGGATACCCGATATTCATATCTGTATATTTGCAATGTCAAAAACAAACGGTGCAATTTATTGCTTATACGACAAGCGATATATATATATGCTGATCGGCCGAAAGTACATTAATCCATAAGCGTCTCGAAATTTACTAGAGCAATGAAGATCGACCTATCGCAGATCTTCTTGTCGTCGTTGTCGCCGATAAACATGAAAATACCACGGCTTTAAGGAATTAAGGGCTGGAACTGTATTACCGACAGAATTATTAAATTCGATTTTTAATACTCATTATATACATATATATGAATATTTCTTTTAACAGATGATACAAAACTATATACATATACAGAATAAAATAAAAAAAATTAAAATTTTGAAAAATGCGCATATCGAATTTTTCGGTGGAAAATGGTCGTTGGAGATCGACCAATCACAGCCCATAATTTGTCTTTGTTCAACATAACGAATGGCCGATCCCTTATATCTAGTATCAAAGCCGTGGGGGTTTTATTTTTCTGAGATGCGTGAGGTTCATCTGATAAGATCATTATACTAAATACAAAAACTGCAGTGCAAAGCTTATTATTTTACAAAAATGTAATAATCGAGTAATATAATAAAATTATGAAAAGTCCTGGAAAGTTTTGGATGACCTTTTACAGCTGAGAGCTGTAGAGTCATAAAGGATAGTTGGCAGCCCTCGACGTTCGCTCGGTCGGTATTGCGGTCGGTAGAGTATAAGGGAGAGATAGATCAACTAATTTAAACAATGGAAATAGTAAGGTGGAATTGAAAGTATATGTAATGTATTAAATATAGACAATAATATAGAATAATATAGACAAGAAGATTTAGTATATTATAAACATTATCGAAAAAATACTGGCTTATGTTATATATACTAAACTATATAGACACGATGAGAATAATTATAACTCGTGCAACAATAAATAATAAGTTCATTGATAGACGAGTTACGAGCCATGTATATATATATGTAGAGAAGATTATCTGTTGTTATGAAGATTATTTAGTTATGAATATATTAATAAATTAATCAATGTTGAATGGTTCATTTAGCATATATCACTACATCTAATTTGCATTACAGTATTATCGCTATGTCCAGATTGGTAATATATAAATATCACGTCACTTAATTTTGTATGTGTTCCAAAGAAATGGAGTATAATTATTCAGGTGACACTTTCAAGATAGGATAAATGTTGCTGTAGCACGACTATACAATATGATGATCAGATTACACAAACTTATAAAGGAAACGTTATATAGAATACATTACAACTAAAAATATCAATTCTTCAACTTTATTAGATTAAGGAATACGCAAGAGAATGTTAACAGATGTTTATGATCAAGAATCAGAGTATTTCGAAAAAACACATTGCATGATTTTAAATTATATCAATGAATTATCAGCTATTGCGGTTAATATAATACAATTGGATCATCTTATACTTATTGAATGGTGATGAATTGTTATTGAGGACTGAGTACAAGATATAATAATTAAACGTTAGGAATGCTATTACGCTACCATGCTAAACACCTCGTAATGAAAACTTCAGTTCAAAAGAGCTAGCAAAACATAGCTACATTGCAGTAGTCATATATTAAAAATGGAAACGAAGTTGGCGTGAGAATGGTATGGCAGTATATTGAGTTTGTCATAGAAAATGATCATCTAAGTATCACTGCATGTATCACTCTTGGATAGGACTAGTAACACTGGACTAATATAATTATGTCGTGCCTGTTGAACTTTTTTGATCTACTATTAAACAAATAAATAAACAAATCATGTAACGCTACTGTTTAATCATTTAGCTTACATTTATCGAGACATAAATGATCAGCAGTTTGATTCCGTAAAAGATTTTTAGTATAAAACTTTCATACAAAACCATCAAGCATTTATAATCCCAATGCTCGCAGTATACATCATAAAATTACATCTTACAATTGCTTTATATAATTGCTTTATATTTTGTTGTAAATTATTTCAATCTTAACGAACTGAATAAAATTTCATCGCATTTGAATTTGTATAGAATGCACAGAGGCTTTTCTTGTTAAATGCATTATCCGCACTTTAAATATGTAGATCAAACTTTTAATATGAAAGATTGGTATAAAATATTCATTTCAATATACCTCAGCAACTTCGTAACCTTTTTTAGACCATCCGCCACCGTGAAAATCTGTGCGTTTACTATTTGAAGAAACGTTGGCATGAAGTCCATTTTAGGTTAAATAATTGACTTTATTATCATATCATATTTTTACTACATTTCTTGTGCATATGCAACCTAAAGAAAGCATCGACAATTTTTTGTTAAAAATGCATTATTGTTATTTAATGTGCAAATTAGATTTTTCAAATATAAAACGGAAAAATGTCAATGTACGGAATAATGTCTTCGCATAGTATAAATACTAAACTTATTAATTACAATCTAAGTACTACATGAAGTATTGAAATTGTATTTTGATGTAGATATAATACATATTTGTGTATACCGATTTTTGAATTCATGCGGCTTGGAATCTGCCTGGCTGCTTATTGGCCGTACGAATGTGTCGTCATCAATTCCTCATCCCAACGTGCGCAATTGCGCTTGGCCTTTCTTATTCCACCATGGTGGGGTTTCTTTGAAATCCATCGAACTCCATCAAAATCCCTAGATGATCCCTAGTTTGTCTAAAGAAGAGGCGATTAAAGAACGATTTCAGCATCTCGTTGATCTCGTTCACGACTCCCGCGGTGTGTCACTTCGTCAGCTGTACTCAGCTGTATATATGTACATACAAGATTGTTCCGTGAACATCCGACGCCAAGACAATAGGCCATGGGCAGTTTTGCGATAAATGCGAAAAGAACCTAGACCGAGGATACGTTTAACTTCCTCGGAACTCTGAATTTCGTTCGTTCGAGTTGTGTTGTTGTCAGCGTCCCGATAATGGAGCCGTGACCGCTGCACCGTCGTCGTCGAGACATGAGTGATTGTAATGACACCCAGGTTTCCCAAGCATCTGTTGAGGCAAGGCTGCGTTTAGCCGAGTGTCGAGGAATATAAACCAATCCTGAGGGCACCCTTTTCAGTGTTTGGAACATCAGCAGGACTTTCGGTTTTCTCATCCTCCTTCAAAGAATTTTGATGAAAATGTTCATCAATTCATGCGGATATGTTCTGTTCCTCCTGCTCCTCGTTCCCTACATCGAAAGCGGTAAGCGTAGCCATCAACTTGTCTGATTGAGAACTTGGTAGTTGCTTTGTTATGATGGCATCGTTGACCTGATGTCCATTGTTATGAGAATCTAATTTTTCTTTCATAAAGCAAACGATGGTCTTTGTAAACATAATACGTAACAAATCAGTTGTTTGTTATAACATTTCATTATTTCATTGAATAGAACATAGAAAATGGAAATACGATTAAATTATAACACTAATTTTTTAAATTTTTAAATCATTGGGCTTAAACAAAATAAATAAGCAATTTGAACTATGTATTGCATGTATATATAATTAATATATAATAATATAATTATAATATATATATATATGTATGTTAAATCTATCATTATGGTTAAAGTTGTCAAGAATCAATACTGTTTACGTAACAAAATTTCTGATACCGTATAATTTCTACTTTAAAAAATGTAATAAATAAATGTAGTTGTATTACAGGAAAATATTTGCATGTATTCTTGATAACTCATATATAATACTCGTAAGATTATAATAAGATAACGTTTTTTTTTTTAAATCCTTTTTATTAAAAGTTATCTGGATAATTATTCATATTTCTCTATTATATATTAATTGTTATAAAAGATAAAATAATAATTTGATAATTGAAAAAATTAAATATATTTAATATAAGTATTTTCACTTGGGATAAAATGTCAATAACATTACAAATAATTCATTATAATGAATCTTCCATGATCCAATTCATTAAAAAATTATGTTTTACAAAATAAATATTGTAAAACAAGTCATAAATAAATAAATTTTTCGTCCGATGTTTCGATAGTCTATGCTGTCATCCTCAGGGACAAACAAACGGCATAAAGCGCTTGGGCTTTATTCATTATAATGAATTATTTATACTACTGTTAATGATAATAATACTAATATCATGTAAAATTTATATGTAAATTATAATTTTGTTATAATGTAGCTGAAGTTCAAAACTGTAGTCTAATAAAAATGATATAAAATATTTTTACAATATCTTTTTTTTTTAAGTTCTTCATACCTAAGGGATCTAAAAACAAGGAAAATAAATAATGTTTATGATGATTTTAAGAGGGAAAATACATACGGGTGAATGTATATTTTTGTATGATTTTCGTTGGACTCCAACGTTTTGAACTTAAGCACTAGATTTTTTATTAGCTTAAACCAGAAATAGCTTCAAAATGTTTCGTAAACAATAAACACACTCAATTAATGACTATCTTAAAATATAAGCGGAAACAGATATAATATATAATTTACAATATCAGATGTAAATCAATTGTAACTATTAATTTTTATGATAATATGTGTGTATATGTCAGAATTTGACATTTATAACTAAAAATGATAAACAAAAAATAGAACTGTACAATTATTTTTTAATACACTTTAGTTAAATTAAAGATGGAATCAAATAGCGTCGTTAACACCATTATTAAATTTTGAGGACTGTTCTGTCAAATCACAAATTTAAATAATTAAAATTAAATAAAAAAATTATATAAAATTAAAGAAAAAAGATTTGAAATTTAAAAACTAATAAATTTAAGAAAAGTTTCAAATACTTTTTCATACTCTTCGATGATGCATGTGATAACTATTGAGTGATAAAAGAAACATAATAATTGATGTTTTTGAAATAACTTTTGATAAGGATTTATTGAAATTTCTATAATTATCTGAATATTATATACCATTCTAATAATTCTAAAATATCATTATCTATTGATAGATAATTTAATATATTGATATTTGATTTAATTTTCCATATTCATTTAAAAATTGTTTCTAGTACATGAACGTTCATTTTATTTCTTTTTTTATATAATCATTTTACATAAAATTGTATAAATTCTGAAGAGGACCATAATAATAATAATAATAATAATAATAATAATAATAATAATAATAATAATAATAATAATAATAATAATAATAATAATAATAATAATAATAATAATAATGGAAATAATTTCCTTTAAGCACGTAATGAATGATCGAAACGTTAAGATTTATTAATTTAATGTAACAGACTCTAGAAATAAGGAAAAATTAAGTATTTAATATCTATTAAAAGAGGATCAAGAAAATTTAATTATATTACATTGAAATTTACAATTTAATGCCATAAGTAGTAGAATAAAGTAATATTCTTTCTTTTCAATTTATTGTTTTACTTTTTTCTAATCTCAAAAAATCTAAGTTGCTGGAGGTACCATATTAATTAATCTTACATTGTTTTAAGTTTATTTTTCATTTCTAGTCTATACATTAAAGTATTGCTACTTTATTACAAACTAAATGGAAACTTTTGGGTTGAAATATATAGGTCGACATAATAAGATCTTAAACTCTGCATGTATGGCGCCTCATGAAGCGACATTTATATTAGGCGTGTGCCGACATCCTTTGTGTTCTAATCAGCGACTTGTTGGAACTGTCAACCACGGATACCTCGTGTGTGCATATATACACAATGAATCTACGAATCCGCGAATATCTTCTTATCCGATGAACATTTTCGTTTAACAACCATAAACGTGTCATGAATTTTTATGTAAAATCAAAACATTACATTCAAATTAACAAAAGTTACTTCCGATTACGACTTATTATTGCTATTGGATAATTCTTGACAAAATTCGATTATTTATACATTCAGCAATACACACATATATAAAAATTATTTAAGAGTATAATTAAGTTAATTAAATTTCGTAATGTCGAAGCTGTTCTGGTTATATCGTCACCAAGTCGCTTATAGAGAAGGACTTCATTTTGATATCTCGCTTATTCGAATGATTTCAGCCCGTCGACTAAACGATTATATCCGCCATTATGAGCCGCTCACGTATTCCACCCAGGAAGTTCATCGTAACCATTTAAGGGCTAAACGATCGGTAGTGCGAAATAATGGGGTAACGCTGAAATTTCGCGCCTACGGCCGACCGTTCCACATGAGGTTGAAAAGAGACACCGCCACATTCAGCGACAACCTTGTAGTCGAGGGTCCGAACGGCGATATCGAGGATTTGGATACCTCGCATATCTACACCGGATTTCTAGTCGGTAAGTCAAAATTTATATTTATTAAATACTGTAAGCCTGCAGCTAATCGCTATCAATGACAGTCGCCTAGCAACAGTTGATGGACTGGCGTCTATTAGTTTAAGGTCCTAAATTTTAATGATAAATAAGTGGAAAGTAACTAATGACCATCAGTAATAGTTACCGCGATAATAATAATAATAATAATAATAATAATAATAATAATAATAATTGTCTTTATCGCTATCCACAGGTAACACATAAAAAACATTTTAACGAACGTCGATCCTTTAAATAAAATGGTAATAGACACTCATCATAAATAAATGACAGTGAAGCTGGCCCCTTATTCCAGCCCCTAGTTCGCGGCGGCCGGCGAATACGCAGGGGCGAACAGCGCACGGGGCCCCGGTAGATTAAAAT
>JAPYZR010006388.1:0-14476 GCA_030522945.1 Trichopria nigra
CAATCACTGTTATGTAACTGTGCCAATTTTGAGGCGACATTTTAATGTAACTGTTACATAATTGTGACATAACTTCTGTGATTGTTTGCTGGGATATTTTCATTTGATGAATCAACATGTCCTCCAAGTAAATCTAAAGGAAGTTTAAGTTCGCGACCGAATAATACCATGGCGGGGGAAAATCCTGTGGTGTTATGTTTTGAAGAACGACAAGCTAAAAGAAAGTAAGGAATCCAAGCATCCCAATCTTTTTATTGATGTTTATAGAAACAAATTTTGAAAGAAAATCTAAAATTGTTCTATTTAATCGTTCAACAACACCGTTAGATTGAGGGATGAAGAGGAACATAGTACGAGTTTTATAAATTCCTACCAATTTTAGCATTTCTTTTAAATTGTTGCTTCAAATTCAGGACCTTGGTCAGGATGAATTTCTAATGGAATTCCAAACCGTAAAATTATTTGAGAAATTAAAACTTCAACAATTGTTAAAGTTTGATGATTCGGAATAGCAAAGACTTCCGGCCATCTCGTAAAATAATCAGTAACAACTAATAGAAATTTATTTCCAGAAAAAGATTTTGGAAGTGGGCCTAAAATATCGATTCCTAAACGTTCAAAAGGAGCACCAACGTTATAAATTTGAAATTCTCCAAAATTTTGTTTTGGAGGGCCCTTGTTTGAAAAACAAACTTTACAAGATTTACACCATAATTCAACATCGAGTTTACAAGAAGACCAATAAAATCGTTCTCTAATTCTAGATAAAGTTTTATTTATACCAAAATGACCACTAGAAGGAGAATTATGAGCTTCTATCAGAATATCTTTAATCGAACTTTTAGGAACAATAATTTGTAAGACGAGTTTAGAAGAATCTGGAGATTCCCAACGTTTATGTAAGAATGTTATTTTTAAGTTCTAAATGAACTCCAATAATAAGAAAGATAAATCTTAAAAGAATTACCGAAATGAGAAACAGAACTCCAAACAGGAATTGAATTTTTCTTTTTGGATTCAATTAATAATTTAATTTCTGGATCATTATTGCTGAGCAACGACAAAAGAAGTGCGAGTATTCAAAAGACTATACTTTTATGAAACATTACACTACAAACTATAAACTATAAAAAATATATACATATAGTCGGCAGGTGTGTCCGGTATTTATATTTTCCGACAAAACACCTGCAAATTGCCGAAAAGATGCCGATTTCATCAATTTGCCGCGGTGTGTTGTCAAAAAGGCGGATAATACATTTTTTGCCATATCTGTGGGTGTATATATTTCTCAATGTCTCACTATATTTTCTGGTATTTATTGTATAAAATTACAGAATTCTTGACCTTGAACTCGATTGTCAAGGTAATTTCAAGGTCAGGTGATTTTTTTTCTTTTTTAATTGAGAACCTCTACTTTTGATCTCGGATTTGAAAAGAGCGGAAAATTTTACGTTCAAAACGATATATTTTCAGCAAGATCATAGCAAGGTAATGAAGATGAAATTTGTGAAAATTGTTGAATAACCTTAAAAATCAAGTCCAATATCAAGGTGGCTGGTACCAGAATGTGGCTCTCTCCATCCCTGACTTTTTTCTTCCGAAACATTTTGCTGTCTCCAACCTCTATGCCGAGTTAACATATCCATAATTTAACAATTTTCGTAAATTTTACGCATTCGACCTTGCCATGACCTTGTTGAAAATATCGCTTTGAACGTAAAATTTTACGCTCTTTTCAAATCCGTTGTCAAAAGTAGGTACGTTTAAAAAAATCACCTTGACCTCGAAATAACCTTGAAAATCGAGTTCAAGGTCAAGCTCCTCGGTGTCATTGGATGACTCCCTCATCTTCGATTCGAAAGGATAATAATCAACATTAAAATGTATGGAATTTGTGAGCTAGTGGTTTTTATTATAGATATATTCTCTAAAGATGGAACAATACAAAGTTAAGTATTTGTACAATCACTCTTAGCTACTGGATGAACGGCACATAACATTTCTCGAATACAAATCAATCATACTGCGATCGACGTCGTTCCTTATTGAAATTCGAGAACGGTAGTACAAGAAGGGAACATTTATTATAGGAATAATAATTCATTATTTACACATATTTCTAAATATGTTCCGCCATTCGAAAATCTCTCCTTTCTCTTTTTATTGAATTATATATATGCATTTATGGGATTGGGAATTCGTGTAGTTTTATCGCTCCGGCAGTGGAAAGAAACCAACTTATTTACAAGAGGTTATGCGGATGCAGACAGCGGTTTTTTACATCTTTCAAATGTCGAGACAAATTGCACTATAATAATACTTCGTCATTCTCTCGTTAATGTTACAAGGTTCTTCATTTTTTATTTCATCTTATTGTATAGACTCATTCTCCACGGACAATGTGATGCATGCGTTTTAGATCTCGTAAAATATTTCTTCTTCAGTGTTTGCGTTTATCATATTTATTTGATTAGTGCACAAATATGAATTCTCGAACGAATATTTGCACGATATGCAAATAGTACACGCATTATTTCCTTAACTCGATATTTTCTATAATTTTAACTACGATAGTCATGGAAAATTAATTGTATTTTCACGGAAGATTATTTATATTGATGATTATGATCTTAGGAAATTAAACAATACGCGCGAACACCGAAAGGAGAAGTTACCATAATTACCTATATAAAAAGTGCGAAATATTAATTTTTTTATGGTAAAATTCATTATTTTTATGTTGAATGGTAATTTTGATGTATACTATTTGATTGGAGGTTCGGCAAAAGAACGTTTACTTTTAGACATTCCAATAACGCTGGAAAGATGCATTGCAACAAAAAGAAATTATTATAAAAACAGAGGATGTTTATACATTTTGAATGTTTTTCTTTTGTGCGACAAGTCAAGTTTTCCTTTTCTTTAATTAATCTGTTTTAATGCATAAGTATTTGAACTGCGTTTAATTTTTTTAAATTCATCATTACTTTCATACATGAAAATGTATTTCGAATCATGTAAAAGTAGAAGAAACATTTTAAATCATACAAAGTAAATTAAATTTTGTTTTGATCTTATTATAAATTAGAATTTCCACTTCGAGATTGGTCAAACTTAGCAGCTCTTTCTAAAGAATACGCTCCAACTTAAGCAGTTCTATCCTAGGGCACTACAAATTACACAATAGATGTAAATATCAGGGCAAAATGACTTTTATACTTACTTAGCTCTTCGCTTTCCTATAATCGTGATTACATGATATAAAACCGCGAAGTATACGATAAAATATTAAACTTTATTCGGAATGTTGAAATTCGATATTTCCAATTAATGTCCAATCATTTTTCGAACTTCGTTTCATAAAGTTACTTATATAACCTGCGTATGATGGCTATATGACGCTTCAATATTTCCTCCATTTCAACTTCCAGGCGTACATATTTCTTTTTGCGTTAGTCGTTAATTGTCATAACAAGTGATTAGTGACGTCAACGGAATAACTTTTCCATATGCTAAATAATAATCGAAATATATAGACAAATAACGTCGACGAAAGTTTCGCTAAGGAATTCAATCCGAATTATTCAGACCCAATCCGAAATCTGCTTCCGGGCTATTCCAAACAATTTTTCTACCCATTTCAATCCGTTTTTACTCATTGTCAAAATAAATCCAAAATCAAGGATATTTTCTTTCCATTTCATAATCCTGAACAAATATTTTTGTATTAATTACTTGAATGGCTTGAAAACAGATTCATATCATAAAGGTATTCTCAAAATGTTTCACCATGTACATCACACTATTGTCATGCTTCACACAATCAGTGGTTTTCCTTTTTTTCGTCTTTTGAATAATTATTTTAATACAATAGTTTTTCAATTGCAGAAAGGTGTATTAAAATTTCGAAACATTTCATTCTAAACACTAGTGGTTCATATTAAAATTACGTGAACCGTTCATTCATGATGTTGCCGAATAAGGAGTTTAGTAAAGTAAGACTAAAGTTGAAAAGTTGTAATTTCCATAATATGAATTTGTACTTTTTTTTTTTTAAACATTTTTTCATATCATTTACTAGATATACAATCTGTTGATTAGGAACTGTTTTGAATAATTGAGTCAGATCTTTAATAAATCTCGTGCTTTAAATTTGTGAGATATTATATCGTAGTAACGGTGCCGACAATTTTGAAAAATAGATATTTGCACATTACGCGAATTGACGGCAGTTTTCAAAAATCTCCACGAGGAGCTCCCGAAGACTCGCGAATTCAAAAATATACCGCAGAATCTATAATCTATATAGTATATAAAGCCACATGCTTATCTATAGAACACCTAAGACGTATGCATTTTCCCCACGAATTTATCCGTGGTCTGCTTCTCATAGTAGCATCACCATATATGAACTCGTTAAATACAGTAGGTTTTATGGTACTAAACTACATTTTGTTTAATTCTCATTTATCCCACGATTCGCTACTTATAAATGTTCTTTTCATCCTGCCATGAAGTTTCCGTACGAATATAGCCATTTTGCCCTTTGTTTCTTGAAATGTGTCCTAGATAAAAGTTTCGCGGAGAGAATCTGTTCAGACGCGCTTCTGGAGTTTTCTAGGTAACTCGTAAAGATTTACAACCATTTTGTCGGCAATGTGGGTGCCCGATTTTACAAATGCAGGTTTGTTACGTCCAGCCACTTTGACCTGGTTCAGTTTTCGAGCGAATATTGTTTAAAAGTTACAGAATTACAATGAGGCGAAATCGTTTTCTAGTGATTTTTACAAGCACGGTATAAAACTGACACAATCACAACTTTTTTTTTTCTTGTCACATCGATATATAAAACACGTGCGTTTTCTTTAATACCTGAAAAAAAAAAAAAAAAAAAAAAAACAGGGGCGTACAAAGCGACCCAAATTCGGAAAAAATCCTTCATAATTCGCCGGGGGACAAGAAACCACCAACACTCAAGTGCCATTCTGGGATTGAATTCTCCAAAAAATAACGTGTTGTTAGAGCAACCAATTCTATGACTGTATCAACTATAGAAATGGTCGTGTCAACCAGACGAATGGTTTTGTCAGTTATAGTAAGGTTGTCCTAACAATACATTTCTTTCCGTGCCCGTTTTCTAGAGAATCGACAAATATTTGACAGGCAATTTTTTTCGGGAGACACGATGTTTTAAATGATAGTAGGGGTTGAATGAAATATTAAGTTTTTTAATAAACGAATGTATTACGACAGGGTAATTATCAATATGACCTTGAAAATTGGCGACAAGGTCATTTTTAAGGTCATCATTAAAAAAAAAAACATCGACATGTATTGAAAAATGGTAGTTTTTATTTTTATAAGTAGGAGAGAGTATAGTCTTGGTTGGACAGTCGGCATGGTTGGACCATCGCGTTTATTCCGCTTTATCACACTTGCGTCGTCTTTGCATGCAAATACTTTATGTCATATCTCATTCATTTTCTACTGTGATCTTACCGTGACAACGTGGTCCAACCGTGACTACCTTTTTTTTTTTTAATATCTATAACTCCTAAACTTTTGGTCCAGTAATTTCTTAGTGTTTTGCAAGAATATGGCATTTTAAAAGAGCTTTCCAACAATATGCGGGAAAACGCGAAATTTGTTCTTCAATGGAAGTTATGTGCAAAACGTGGCCCAACCATGACCACCCTCCCCTAAGTATGTACGTGGCCAATTCTGCATTTGACTGATTTATACATTCTACCACTTGTTCGTTCAACCAATTGCACATTTAAGATACGATATTGTGTAAAATGTACAGTATATATAATAGGAATAGTATACGTATAGTTAATTAACGAAAAAACGTGTTTTATCGAGTTTTGAGCTTGAAAAGAACATTGCCACCAATTTTCATCACCATATTCAATATTTCAACTATTTTCATCCCCCTTAAAACATCATGTCTGCCGAAGAAAATACATATTTTACGATTCTCTACAAAACGTGCATTTAAGTAGAAATCAATCCCGAAATTGTGTAGAGCCATACTTGTCAGTGATCAAATGAAGTGTGTTCTTTCAGGAAAAACTTACGAGTCACCTATAGACTCGATATTATAATCAAACGACTACTTGTTTTATACACAATATCAGTAAAACTTCGTGCACTGACAAAAAGATTTCTGAATTCAAAGAAATATTTAGTCGTGTAACAGCAAATCCTCTTCTTTGCCATCATCGCTGAAGATATTTATTGAAATCCCGAAATGTTTTGCCAGTGATCATTCAGTCGGTATTATACTTATGCGTATATTTACGTTTGTTACTTTTATAATGTATCAAAAGTCAATAATACAATGCACGCACATGGGGAAAAAAGTGCAATTTTAAATTTAAAGTTTAATAAAAGTGACACGAATTTAATGTTTTCTTCTTTTTCACCAACGAAACTATTCAAACTTGGTTTCTACTCGCTTGGATGACTATTCTCTTATAATATCGACCGGTGGTATACAAGAACCGGTATAAAATTATTGCCAATTGTCGCCCCCTCTGTCGTCAGAGTGTTGCGTGATAGGCTGGGTTAACGTCGAGTCCAATTGTATACGCGAAATTCGTCAGCATGCGAAAACGTGGCAGTAATAGAGTTAGATACGATCATAAAGATTCCCCTAGTCCTTCGTAACGATTGTACACTTAAATTACGAATGTATCAGTGGACTGATCGAGAGAAACATCTCGTCATTGTTCTTTTCTTTCTTGTTGTTGTTGCTTCCTCCAATCGAAAGTTTCTTTAATGAACTACCTCGTTCTAGACTAGGTACAATTTTTCTCAAGAATACCCATATTTCTCGTCCTATAGAATTAATTTATTGCAAAACACGACTGTTTTGCGCACGATTACATTGAGCGAAGGAGCAGGAATAGCTTAGAACGAGACTTCAAAATATGCCCTTACAATCTATTGAGTACGACGGCACGCAAAATGATCCGTGCTTGACATTTTATTTTTAAACGAAACGACCGAACGCGAAGAGCGCACTGCCATATTTATTAACAATAACTCGTTACACCGACAAAAGAGTTTTCAGGGGTAATATCACCTAAACTAACCAAGAATGATGTAAAATGCTGATTATACCGCGGTGGTTTCATTTGTATTTGGTAATACTATCGCAATTTTATCGTGCAGGATCTCAGAATTATGACGGTTCGTCCAGGTCAAGGTCAACAAATATAAATTGTTTTGTGACAGCTGCCATGTCGTTTTTCTTTCTAATATATTCAGAAGAATGACCCGCACACGAGGTGATATGATCCCTTAAATTATTTTCTATGGTTTCAGGGAAAATCAGGAAAAAATGCAATATACGCATTTATGTCGCGCGAGGTTCAGTCTTGTCGTTGAAATTACCTCGATACAGTTGATAAACGCTTAAAATTTTCATGGCATTCAATTCGCCTTGCAAGAACTCAAATGGTGCGCGTGGTGTTTATTGGGATACGGTGATTGTTACGTCGCTATCCAGACGAACGTACGCCTCTCTGTGGTTAGACAATATTTTCTACGTTTTTTTTTGCACGTAAAAACATACACCATCATAATCGCAGTATGAAATGGACTAGTGACATTTTTCTGCCATCAAAAAAAAAAACTAAGGTTGGTTTAGGTTCGAATGCCACAGGTAAATCATGGGAAAATATTATGAAACGGAGGAGACTCGGATCAAGAGTTTTAACGTGCCGTTGAATGTCTATCAATCGGTACTCGTATAATGTGCCCTTATTTAATTAATTTACGAAAATTTCAGGCTACCAGCGACTTTTATTGCGTCCCATGAAGTTCATTTTCGAAAAAAATCGAATTAGCATGCACGGTGGCAGAAAAGTGATTTCCCACTGGGCAATCACGGTGTTCGTCCTTTTTTTTTTGTCATGTTCCTATACATTAATTATGTATATTTATACTATATGTATATATTTTTCGGAAACATTGCATCCATCCGGTATCCACTTGATGCTCGATGCCTCGGTGCGAAACGGGTCGTCTGCAGACACGATTCCAATTCGATCGCCAGCCTTTTTTTGGTACGCAAGGACACATAAAGACGACTTATATAAATGTATACACAGTTTTCATTATATATAAATGTGCACAGTTTCGGGAACAAAATCAGTCATTATTTACAAATGGGTGGAACGGAAATGGTTCTTTTTCTCTCTCTCTATCTCGATGAAAAGTGAAAACGATCGAATGAACTAGTGTCTGCAGAACCGAAACCCAAAACGGAATGTTCGAGATTTTTTAAATGACTCTACTCCGAACGCCGAGAGCGCGTAGAGTGGAATGTTGAGAATTCACGCGAAATCGCTCGGAAAATTTCCCTTACGAAATAGTGCAGGAATTTCGCTTCGATTCGTGCTGCTCGCGTATTTGCTGCAAGTGCTGCAATTGCGCGATAGATGGTACGTGAGCGCTGCTGGCCCTTGGGTGCAAATGATGCGGTGGTGGTAAAGACTGCCGTCGTTTGCGCATTGCCGGGCTCAAGTTGTACTTGACTTTTGCCTGGGTCAACAGCTCCTGAAAAACTTGAGAGATGTTTTGGCTGTCCTTTGCTGAGATTTCCACGAAGCCGTTTCCCCATTCGGTTGTCACGCGGTGTCGCGTGCTTTCGGAGTCCACCTGAAACTAAATTTGTTCAGATTGATCATTTCGTCAGTTCGTGTTGACAATTTATTGGAAAACAATTAAGTTAATTACGTATACACCCGACGATTCGAACATTTTGTTGGATTCTTGCGAATAGGACTTAAAAAATCTCCCACTATCGAGTTTCATGTTTATCAAGTGAAGTTAGGGATATGATAGGGTCCAGATATGGCAAGTATCTTCATGAGCAGGTTATTTAATTTGATACTGACCATAAATATAAGAGTTAGATAATTTCCTGATAACCGGATACTGAATGGTCATGATGTAATCAAGTGATGGATGCATCCGACATAATGGGTGTTTGCAATCCAACCGTATAGTATTGCGACAATTATCGATAGGAACTTTGTAACGTTATTGGTTATTTTATACATTATCTCTAAATACTATAAGAGTGTTCGAATGACGAAAAAGGCGATGAAAGTAGAGGTTGTCATGCCATAGGTGGGAATGCATAAAATCTGAGAATCATAGACCGTATGGATTTGGAGGGAGGAGGTCGTAAACGCGGTATATTACACCCTGACCTTCGTTCGAAGCAGGAATAAAAAGGAATAGTTTTCCTAAAATAGACGCTGGCACTACGACGTGGACGTGTGAGAGTCGGATTATGGAATAATGAGACGAGGACTTGTCCGAATATTTATGACCTGCCAGGAGTAACGACGGAAATCCAAACTTTACGAGTCGAAAAAAAAAATTGCGAGGCTAAGGATTTATTTGGGATTGGTCTTCATTTTTTTTTTTGATGGATGATCAAAGTTGACTATCAACGTGTTTACATTGGGAGCTATTAAACACCTTAATTTTCCTGGTTGATCCTGATTGGCCCTCACACGAAGGCTTTATTTTCATGTTCAATAACATCGAAGTTGTCGCGAAGGGTACCTATGAATAATTCAGTTTAATCACCGATCGGCGCGACGAGTCGTAAACAATCGCATGAGCCGTTTCCGAAACAGTCCGCGATACCGATTTCCGGAAACGCGTTAGAATCTTCAATGCGCGCATAATTTCCGTTCCCGGGTTTGCAGCGTATAAAGCAAACGTGTATTATGCATGCGGTTTTCCCAGTGACGCGGTGAATTCGACCAATTTAGCGAACGATCGGGATAGCAATAAAGGTCTCGAAACTTGTCTAGATCCACGGTTCAGTCGCTTCGCTTCTCAGTTCCAGATTTGGAATTGAGTTAAATAGAGAGAAACGCCAGATAATTGGACAAGAAAGTGGGAGGTAGATGGTAGGATAGTTGGGGAGGGGGAGTGACATGATGTGATCGACTGATGAACTTACCGTATCGTTCAAGGCCAGGTCTGTCTTGTTGCCAACCACGACCATAGGCATGACACCCCGGGCGAGACTGATTTGATTTCGGATGTCCTCGACTTCAGCGAACGTCCTGGGATCATTAACGTCGTAAAGCAGAACGAACGCGTCAGCTTTATTGATAGCCAAGTCACGCATCACCGGAAATTCATGTGTCCCCGATGTGTCCAGGATGTCCAGTTTTAGTTGGAGACCTTTCACGTTGAATTCGCCGTGATGCATTTCCTCCACGGTACTTTTGTACCTTTCCGGAAAGGAATTGTAAAGGAATTGGTTGATGAGACTGGTTTTGCCGACTTTCGGGGCTCCCAAGACCACGATTTTGTGCTGGACGGTACTGTCGGCTGGTTTTCCCTGATGTTCGGTGTCCACTATGCGATCGTTTCTGAAAAATGAGAATGGACTTCAGTGATTGAATAACAATGGTAGATGTAGCAATTAAAACTAATAGTGTCGAACAATTGATTACTTCTGAACAGTATTTGAATGCCAATTGTTTTCATTTCCATGAATGATTAATAATTAAATGATGATCAACTGATTAGCAATTAAGATCTAGTGAAAATAATTTATACCGTATTAAGAGAGGGTAAATGATCTAGATTATTAGGTTAGATGTGTATGTGGAGTTAAGAATCTGCCTTGTATAGGGCGCCCAGAACAGGCGGATGTCACTTCAGGAGGTGATTCTTTATGAAAAGTCCTGTACCAAAATTCGATCCGACGCCTACTGTGTAATGGATGAGCAATTGAAACTCATCGATCAGTTTTTCATCTAAATATGGTCCAGTAAAAATCTTTTATTTCTTGAATCACATGAAATTCCTATACATTTTGATTACGATTTACAGCGTAATGCAGGTTTTTTTTTTTTTGATTTTCAGTCATATTTCGGAAAATATAAATGTTCATGAATACTGCAAACGAAGAAAAATATTCTTATATTTTCTTTTCTTAATATGCATTTATTAATTGGAATTAAGTTCACAATAGTACTACAACTCTTCCATCTAAAGTTGTCATATAACACTTATCAAGCTTCCATCAATATCAGCAATTGTCTCAAAGTTATTGTTAAGAGTTTAATGAACTGGGAGTTTCACTTAAAATCAGACTTAAAATCGTATTAATGAATTGACCCAAGATATTGAGTTCATGTTTCCTAAAGCCATGGAACTTCTTGAAAGTAACGAAAGTTTGTTATCTATCTAAGTATATGGTTTCGACGATATGGAGAAGGTGGTTTTAGTAGAAAGACACTCTCAACCAAGATTGTATTCCACATACCACTTGGATGCAAACGGGCGATATTCTTTCCGTGCCACAATCGTAAAATGGAAAAAGTGCGAACCCGAGTACAAAGCGAAACAGAGAGATGTGTGCGATGGCGTCCGTATGGAAACGGATCATATTCATTGCATTTTTCGCAATTTAAATAGGTATTTTAATAATGTATCTTAAACGATTGAGAATGAGAATCTGACTAAAAAGTTTTATTGTATTAATTTTATTGTATTAATGACAAAATAACGGCAACAACGAATGAAAATAATACATTTTTGGAGTTAGATATATATCTGCCTGTGAAAATCTTCAGTTTGTTATTCCTTTATTACTCATGCAGAAATGGAGGTGCAATTCCTGGAAAATATTTTCATTTCTGAGTTGGTTTTCCTCTTTAACTGAAACTAGCGCGTGCGATTTGGGTCAATGCAATTGCGAGATCTGAACCTTGCAACCGTGTCGTTCTGTTCAATTAAGAAAAAAACTAAATGCATAAGTTTGCGAATATAGAAGTACTCTAACCATATAACTCATTGGTATTTATTACGAGCTCGCATAGTATCAGCACAACAAGTCGCTCAATTTCGTACCTCTTTATTTATTTTCAGTTATTGTTCGGTTATTGTTACTTTTATCGATAAATGAAACAGATGCACGAAGAAGATTGTGAAATTTATATCGAGCAAGGGTTCGAGAAGTACCTGATGACATAATAAGTATGTATTTAATTATTTTCTTAGTTCATTTCGGTGTGAATTTGATTTTGATTCATTCATCGTTCGTTCTTATTTTTGTAATGATGTACTTTTTATGATCATTCGTATATATATAGTGTGTAAATGTTTATTTCGCGCACTATTATGAAAGACATTCAATATTTCAAATCACGTCTTTTCACAACCTAATATAAAACAATAGGATATCTAATACGTATGTAAAAGCGGATTTTGCGCCCTAGTCAGGTAATGTATTTTACATTCATAAGGTTTTGTAAAGTCATTTAAAATCTGTCATGTAACGTCTAAAAAACAAACATTTTCGCTTTTTTCTCCTACACTTTTGAATCAGAAGTCGAAGAAACCAGTTTTTGTTTTTTTATATCTAGGCCAAAGCGATCCCTGCTTGTAAGACACCCGGTGTGTGTCGGTAAAATTAAAGCTTCTTGTCATTGAAGCCATTCTTTGGAAACCGAACGATATATATACGTAAAAATCTATGGGTTCGGTCTTAATAGCACCGATCGTCTCGTCGAAAACCGCGCCAAAAGGCTGACGCAACGTATATCTGTACTACTGAAAGGGAACGAAGTCTCCAGCAAAGTAACCGGTAAGCCGCTTCTAGGGCATGTGAAGCAGCGCTTTGAGGGTGGTAATCAAGGTTCGTTTTGGGATTACAGTTCTTCACGTGAGCCGAAATCCCTCGTTGGCAAAGCCCTAAGACCGTACTCGTTATATCACGATTTACAGCCATGATGGCGGTTAATTATAATCTATTCACTGTTTCGTAAAGGAGGTTTCGTTTCGCCGTACACGGATTACGAGGATTGTATGGCGGCTGCAATGATAGATGGACTATAATTAGAAATTATAAGCAGAAAGGTCTTAAAATGGTTTTTACGCACTTTTTATACAAATATTCAAAGGTCAATGATTAGGACTTATTCAGGTCTGACTTGACGTCTGACAAGATGTGTCAAGATCAAACCGTCGCTTAAATCTCTGGTGGTAAACCAGAAACCACCCTAAAGTGTTCATGCTGGTGTTAATTACATTGTTTTTTTTTGAACTTCAATGTTGGACGACTTCAAATGTAAAAAATGACTCTTTAATTTATTTATATTTTTATCGAACAGTTTTGATCTTATTTGAAACTTTTTTGATGAAAAAATGTTCGAGATAAAAAAGAAAGATGATATAGAATTCTACACAAAACAGATTTTACGCATTTTTTTCGTATATTCTTTACAGAAAATGCGCAAATAGGTGCATAAAGTGAAATGTACACGCGAATGCACGTATATATACCACGCTCGAGTTAACAATGAGATAATCTCGTACATTTCAGTTTGTGCGTTTACCTTGCGCGTTTTCATTTAAGAATACGAAATAAATGTATGTTTTTTCTTTTTTCGTTGACATATTTTTTGATAAAAAAATGTAATCTCAGGTTTTTTCAAGATGGCGAATTCAAAATGTGTGTCGATCCGACCAACGATTTCTTTTAACATATTCGTATAAGCAGGGGAGAATACACATTAAAATAGTCCGATAATTTTTGTTTTCTAACTCTAATTTTTGTTTTCTAATTTTCTTTAGGGTTACCAAAAATTTACTCGGGCTAAAAATAAAAATCCGAAAGAATTGCAGTAAATTTTTCTTTGATTCGAGGCGAGTTGCGATCAACAATAAGATCTTGCAGATACCACTCTAGTGTTCGTAGAGTTGAAGAAAGGGTATATCTGAAGTAGACTCGAAGTATTTTAAGACGAAGTATGTCCCCGGAATCCAATCGGGGACATTCGGAAATGTTCCCGAAGAGTGAAATTAGACATGCGATTGTACACGTACACTTTAAGAGAAACTTGAAATAAAAAGTTTTTAACGAATTTTTCTATTCGATGAATCTTGTTTGCCAATAAAATTGTATTTTTTTTTAAATTTTTAATAAATCTGTATTATTGTTAATTATTTTTTATACCGGAATAAATCAAATTTTAATCCATGATAAATTTAGTAATTCTTTTTTAAATTGTCATGCTAAAAAATCTAACATCTTTTTTTTTTTATGATGTGATATATCGTTGAATTAAATGATTTTACTTACCGCGAATTTCTGTGATGTCCTTCATCTTGACTGTCCCTCATAGTTGTAGGCTGTAAGCTAAATCGACGGCGAAACTGATGGCGACCCATCATCATCCGCCTAGATCAACCTGAAAACAAACGTATATTTTCAAATTCTAATAATTTTGTACATGCTGAAATTGTTGGACATTCCTAACAATATCCCTAGCAGAAATTAATCGTGGCGCTGTATCGATTCTGTCTAGATTTCCAAGAATATTTACTGGTTCTAGACTGGAAAACTATGTAGCCCCAATATCCGCAGGTAGACGATTAATGTATATGGGGCCATGATAACAATCTATGTCCATGATCTAAA
>JAPYZR010006389.1:0-20263 GCA_030522945.1 Trichopria nigra
TAAGCGTGGTCGGCTGTGAGAGATTAGTTAGTTTTCAGATTCGTTGAGTTCAATTGTGTTGTGGTGTCCTCTTACGAGGACTTCGATGCGACATATATAATTAAGCGAATCCTGACAGCCGATCCTTGAGGTTATATTTCGAATTCAAGTAAAATTTTTATCCGGCAACGATTTTTCATCTATAGACTTTCTTTCGCTCGAAAACCTATACTGACATTTTTTTAAATACATATTTATACGATAATCGCGGAAGAAATGCGTACGGTGTTGCCAGACCTACTGTTTTGATATCGAGCGAATCAAATTCTCAACGCGCACTGCTTCGATTAAAAATGTATGCGAAGAAAACTTTATATGCACTGAATAAGATGCACAAATTCAACGGAGTAATATGTACGTGAAAATGCCAATGACTCGATTTCTTCGCGATAGATCGATAAGAAACGAAACGTGAAATAGTCGAAGGAGCGAAGCCCATTGGTTGTCGCAATTGATCTGATCGAATCTGCGCCAAGGTCGTAACGCGTTAAATCTCTAGGACGCGATTATCATTATTGAATAAATTTCATCTCGTATATTATAAAAATAATATGACGGTCCACGTGCATTGTCATATCGTTTATATGCATATATGTATATTCTCTATCAATACGGTAATGTCATTATCACGACACGTGTGGCGCATATTCGATGCAACGAATAAATGATAATGTCGTAAACGAGAAGAAAAGAAAAAACAAAGAATGACGAAAAATATATGAAACAAACAAATTTAAAAAAAAAGAAAATAAATAATAAAACTCAAATTTTCGACACTTTTCGTCAATAGTCGTAAAAATGTTCGTTAACTTACGACGATCTTCGGTACTTTCCGTCAGTCGCCGTAAACATTAGCGAATTTTCGACAATCTTCGATAATTTCCGACAGTTATAATCGAATTAATGATGATTAAGTGAGAAATTGAGAAAAATTGTCGCAAGTATAAATATGATGAAAACATCGAGAATATTGATGGAATTAATTAAACCTAACGAACGAAGGAATGAAATCATGAACTTTGATGAAATGAGGAATTGATGTTGAAAAATGTCGACAATTATCGAAAATTGCCAAAAAATTGACGAAGAGTTTCGAAAGTTGTCGAAAGTTTACGAATGTCGACGATAATTTACGAAACTTCTCGAGTATTTACGATAACAGACGAAAAGTGTCGAGAGTTAATGACATCGACGGAATTCCCGAAAATTGTCGAAAGTTAACGAGTATTTACGATAATAGTCGACAATTGTTGAAATGATAGAAATATTTACGACAATTGACGAAAATTCTCAATTATTTCAACTTTCAGCGATGCAACAATATTCCAACAAGATAATTCAGGAAAAACAAGGAAAACTAACGGAAATGAAGAAAACCAGCAACAACAAATTAACAAACGCAAGGAAAGATTAAACGAAACCATTAACGCGAACGAAAAACAAGAGAAATATTGATGAAACATAAAAAGTTGATAAAATGTGATATAACAAAGAATAAATGGCAGCGAAAACTAGTAGAAAAATATCACCGAATAAATCGAATTATTCCACGTGGAATTCGCGTCGTGGTAACAAAAAAAAAAAAAAAAAAAAAAAAAAAATAAAGAAAAAAAAAAGAGAAAAAAAAGCCTTATTTCAATTCCGAATGGATGGAAGGACATGAAAGAAGTGAAAATCCCCAAACGCATCGAGCAACCTCCTCGAGGCGATGGGGTCAAGGACCTTCGGCGAGGCGGCCTTGAAGCGAGGAATTGAATTGCAAATAACGCGGCCATAAATACTAGAAAACGCAGCGCACGGCCGAGCTCCAACCGATATGAATCGAAGAAAATTTTCATTCGTCAAATTGACGTGACTATAAACTTTCTATACTAATAAGCGATTACGATACAGGCTCGTTTCTGGAACATGATACTGCAACGGCCTTGACATTGTCGGATACAACTTTAATATATATATATATATATACGTTCGGTTCGTGATAAGTTTGCAATTTCTTCAATATTGTCTTTTATTTACTTATTTATTTATTTTTTTGTTTCAATTGAAAATGTAACAATTCTACATAAAAAAACAGTTATACGTTTCAATAACTAAGTAATATTAATTTTACTTTCAGACAACTTTCTTTAAAGGGAACAAATTCCTTTTCTTTCTCCTCTTCCAAACCACTAGTGAGAAAGAGCGCACTGTACAGCGCCATCGCGCGACGGAAATGGAAACTTTATATATAGAGTTATATATATTTTTAATTAAGAGACATTTTTTAAAATTGGTTGATCATATTTTGTTGACATTACGAAACGACATCGAAACAAACGAAACGTGACGTGTATGAGCGATAGGAAGATAATTAAAAGAACACGACTCGTATATTTGTTTTGTTCGTCGACTCGTCGACACTTTTTCCAATATTTGCGCATCGATGTCACTTTTATAGCGTCCTTATTCATATATATACCTCGAATGCAGTTTCCCTGTTATTTTGTTTTGTTTTGTTTTAGGCGGTAGTTTGCGCGAGCGCATCATGCGTACACGATGACAGCATTATTTCGGCGAGAGTAGGGCTTGTTTTATTTTGACGGAAATTCGTGACCTGAATGCGAAGACTTGATTTCATTCCTTTTGTTCTTCCCTTCTTGTCTCGCTTTTTCATTGTCGCGTAACAATATACCGTTTACAAAAATGGTCCTGCTAATAGAAATTAATGGCAAGGTTTACTTGCATATTTGCATTTTTCGAAAAATCAACATGGCGATACAGAAGCGAGGAAATGAAAAAAAAAAAGTATATTCTGTACTTTTACGCATGGCGGATCCAAAATGGCGGACGAGAAATTTGCAACGCGTTTTGAGGGCCAAACAAAAATGTCCTGCCGTCACTCTTCGCAACGTTTCGAGGATGCAAAGTCGTGAGAAATATCGACGAGACTTGGCAACGCTGTGCAAGGAAGTGTTTTTTTTTTTTAATTTTTTTTTAACAATGTTCAAAAAGTAGCCGCATTACGGCTACGAAACGGAAACGAGAACGATATACAGCCTTGGGGAGGGGACTTGAGTGTCGTTGAAACGCGCGGCCGTTCAGCCAGTTTACGACCACGGCAAAGAAGTCGGCGAATCGATGGCAAGCGATTCATCACCTCAAAGCTAGTCGTGTAATACTCTAGCAGTTGATTGAGCGATAATTTGTGAATGAGTCCATAGTGCTCGCTGTCCCTCTTCGTGCCTGATGAATGAACGAACCAACCAAGAACGCGCGGCCTTGACGAACGCACGCTAATTATTAACGAGTGCCTAAGAAATATTTCTAATACAAAAAAAAAAGAAAAAAATAAAAGAGAGAGAGAGAGAGAGAGAGACAGATCCGAATTTATTGCATTGTTAAACTTTCCTCGTAAATATCCGGCGTGTCATTGACGTCTCTTCGTTATAATATATATTTTAACTATAGGGTAACTAATTCTCGTTATCGACAATGGCATTAATCATCGTTGTTAACTCAATTTTCATTCATTTCTTTCAACAGCTCGAAACTTGCCATTTTGCGGCGTTGCCAGACCGTGTCGCTCTTTACTACCAAGCGAATCAAATCCAAACTCTCTAACCGTACACCGTTTTGACCGGAAATGTGGACGGGAAAGAGTAAGTCCAAAGATTTTTTTTTTTTTTTTTTCTAAATCAACGATCCGGAATTATCGAGAAATTAGAAACCATATTGAACTCACCGATGAAATGTATCGCTTGTGGAAAGAAGCGCGCGAGATCCTGACTCCAGTGGTCGTTTATGGGGATCTTCATGTATTTGATCGATCCGACGCCTTCGAAGACGTTGGGCAAGTCTTGGGTAACGTTGAGGATGTACTGTATCCTGTGTCGCGCGAGTGCCTCGCTGTCTTCGCTGTTGGCAGCATTGCCGAGATACAGGTGCGGTAGAATCTCCACGGGAAAGTCTTTGTCTTCTTCGGGACCTGTCGGTGCAACAATTGTTTTTCTTTTATAGATACTTTCATGATTACGCCTTCGAAACTAAGGCCTGAGTACGGAAAAATGTAATTTTCTAACCTAAACCGTCGCATATCGGTGCTACGTTTGACCGACAATGCGTAACGTCAATTTAAGGTTAGAAACCTACGTTACCGATTGAGTACGCTGAATAAGGGTTCACTTACCGACGGAATCGCACGTACTGTCGCTGTCGGAGTCGGAATAAGCTCTCGTAGGTGGTGTCGATATTCTCAAGGAACGGAGGCCCATGAGTTCGCCGTCGTTCATTTCCTGCCCTGTCGGTCCATCCGTGCAATTCTGGCTGCATTCGCACCATTCGGGATACCTGTCCCGGAAAGCCGCGAAGCCACCTGTTGGAGGAAAAAGGAAAGAAATGCATCTTAATCGTCGTAAACTCCATCGATGTGTTGGTTCAATGTCTGACGATAATGAAAAGGGGTATCGCGACGGTAACCTGTTTTCCTAACCTAAAAAATGTAATTATAAAAAAAAAGATCCCCACGAGCAAATTGAATTTGAAATAATGCTCGGCAAGATTTATATTGTAATCATTAATTGCGTGTATATACTCTTCGACAATTTCCCGTTACCTCGTGAATTGTTCGTTGGTCTTTTGATGCTTTTACCGATTACTGCATCATTGATCAACGATAAGAGAAGGAAACTTGACGGATTGTAATCGTGCGAGAACAAAAGGGGTAAATCAAAGTTTTGATGTAAATTGGTGAAACGAGTACAAAATTAACGGAAATTAATGATGGTAAAGTTTGAAATCGAGAAAAATGGTCGCGAGTAAATGTTGAGAATTCCGGGGAATGTTGATGGAATTAATAGAACGCAAAAAAAAACTGAAGAATGAAAGGATGAAATTTGATAAATTGAAAACTGATGTTGTTGAAAAAGTGTCGAAAATTGTCGAAAATTATCGAAGGTTAACGGACATCAACGATTATTCACGAAAATTCTCGAATATTTACGAAAAGTGTCGAAAGTTAACGAACATGAACGATAATTGGCGAAAATTCTCGAATATTTCCGATAATTGACGAAAGTTAACGAAAAACCTACGATAAACGACGAAAATTATCGATTGTCAGAAGTTAACGAACATCAACGATAATTGACGAAACTTCTCGAATTTTTCTGAAAATTATTGAAACTTGCCGAATGTTAACGAATATTTACGACAATTGACGGAACGTGTCCAAAATTGTCGTAAGTTCAGGAATATTGGCGACAATTGACGAAAATTGTCGACATTTAACGAACATTAATGATAATTTACGAAAATTCTCGAATATTTACGAAAAATGTCGAAAGTTCGCGAAACTTACGACCGTTGTCGGGTAATGTCAATTATCGAAAGTTAACGAACATCAACGATAATTGACGAAACTTGTCGAATATTTACGAAAATTGCCGAAAGTTAACGAATATTTGTAAGAATTGATGAAACTTCTTCTGTATCTGTATTTGTATCTGTATCTGAAATTGTCGTTCGTTATGAATGTCAACGATAATTTCCGAAAATTCTCGAATATTTACGACTATTATCGAATATTTACGACTATTGTCGAATGTTGCCGAAAGAGTATATTATCGTAGATCACGAATATTGACGACAATTGACGAAATGTATGAATAATGTCAAAAGTCAACTAATATTCACAATAATTATCGAAAAGTCACTAAAAGTAACGAAAATTCCCGAAAATTTATCGAAACTGTCGACGCTCGTAAACGCTGATATGATCGTGTTATAATACTAAATAGTTTAGAGAAATCATTAATAAATGAATTAGTGCGTAATAGTCTGTTTTTCAACATTTTTGTTAACTATGTAAATTTATGTAATATTCTCATTGTGAGTTTCTTCGGCACTTTTCGTCAAATGTCATAAATTTTTGTTAATTTTTACATTGGAAATTAAAAAAAAAAAAAAGTAAATACTATATGAAACTATTCTACATAGGAATATTCTATAAATTCAATATTAAACTATTAGAAAATCGTTACTTTTTTTTTGTTTGTTCAGTTTTACGAAACTTTAGAAAATTGAAATTATCGTCTTTATCACTAAATATCAAAATACAAATCGCAAAATCCTATTATGACGGGTAACTTTATTTTTCGTTGAAACACTAATACCAAAATACCGATGAAAGTGTATCCGCCGTATGTATGCACAAGAGCTTAAATATGTCACGCAGTTTCCGTTTCAAAGACGGACTATATTTTCCTCTGGTAAATATCGCCTATTGCGCTCCACCGCAATAACTCCCGATGGATGTTTTCGAATGGATGAAACCTATATCATCTACGTGTTATTTCACTTTATTTTTGTTCTTTTTTTTTTTTTTAAGAATCTGCCAATGAATTTGTGCTCCCCGATTTTACGAACGATCATAAAATTATCACATACTGACGGCGCCATTTTCAAAAAATGTAAGAAAATCTCTCACTCTTATTTTTATTTCGTCACATTTCATTTCATTTCCATGACAAGATGCTACATTATCCTTCTATAGAAAACTTTTATAATTTTCATTTATAAAAAAGTCTCGTTTTTCAAGATGGTGGTTACAAGATATGTCCATTCAAAAAAGAAGTATGCAAACTGTATTCCAGAGATTGCTCACTCAATTCTAAGCGGATTCCCACGAAATTTCACCCTCGTCCCCTCAAAACAATTACTTTTTAATTTGCACAATGAAAGTCGTATATGTGAAACGACATTATCGGCGTTTCCATTTTGAAAGACCCCCCCACGAGTCGAGACTTTTCCCATTTCCGGTGCGTAAATGTTCATTCGGCTTCTCTCATCATCACCGACGAGTTCCGAATGGACACTGATGTTTATTTTCGTAATCATCGAAAACGTATATCTCGCAGTTGCATTCGTCATGCTATCGTAAAACGTCTTTTTCTTCAAACAAAGGAAAAAACTGAGCTTTTCGCGTTGCACCCCCGTAGCAATCGACAAAATCCGAGTCATTCTTAAATAAATGTAAAAATAGGCACGTTATCAAGGGGAATGGTCCTTCGACGTATATGTACGGTTGGGAAGCATCGTTACGTGCATATATACATCTGGGGGTCTGCATTCGTCGTCATCGCAGACCTATATATATGTATAGTGAGTCAACCCTCGAGAGATAGCGACAGATATGAATGATGATGCGTGTACAATCGTATACATCCGCATCGCCGCCGCGGCGACGAATCGCATTCGTGAATGACTAGATCGAAAACAAAGGCCTCAGCGAAGAAACGCGACATCACGATACATACAATACGCACACACACGCACGAGTATACATGTGTATATGTAGGTATAGGGGAGAGTCGCCACCTACGCCAGAGTGAATAATCGAATTTCTGAAAACGACCGTGAATGGCGGCCTCTGCGTGCGCTAATACGCATTTCTGCCCACGTCGTATATATGCGCCTGCATACTTGTATACATATATACGCACACACACTGTGAGTAGTAGTACATATATATATATATGTATGTAGGTACGAGCGAAACGAGAGTAGGGCGAGTCTAGGAGCCTAGAGCGAATATAATCGAGCGACTGCTCTCGTACAACGTGTGTATATAGCCTATCTCTCTCTCTCTCTCTGTCTCTCTCACTCACTCTGCCCCTGTGTCTCTGTCTTACGAATCAATATTTCATTCACAACTTCCCATTCGGGCGTTTCGTGCGCAGGGCGCATCCGCGATGGCCCTTAAAACTGCCCAAGTCCCGACTCGCAGGGTTCCCCTGCACGTTGCATGCTATGTGTGTGTGTGTGTGTATGCATGGGTTCAGATTGAGCCGAGGCAAAAGTGGACCGGTCCGACTCCCACAGTTAATCCCCGTCCTTCAATTTGAATTTTATATATATATTATTTTTTTTTTATACGAAAGACTATATATATATATATATATATATATATTAAGGTCTCATTCGTTAACGCTCGATGTTTTTCGTGAGGGCGAAAAAATAAATCGCAGTGACACGCATTACGGCGCTACTTGCATGTGGGAGGGCTCCCACGACATTAGAGTTTTTTTTTTTTTTTTTTAGTAGTCATTGCTATACTTGGCTTTACGTGGAAATGTACAGTAAGAAAAATCTGGATAACTTTTCCGAACGAGAGTCTGAAAACGTTTACCGGATATTTTTCCATTTAGTCAAATTTCAGTTTTAAAAGTTTCTACGGTTCTGTACACTTGGTTTTTTTTTTGTTCATGTCCGATCATCATTAAAAAGCACTATGAAGGATTTTTCCTTCGTTAATAAAAAAAAAAAAAATACAAAAAAATGTTTTCGTCCATAATTATAAAGTCGATTATAATAACGTTTATTTTTATTTTTTCACGGACATCTTATCTTCGGGAAACTTCGACTATTTCCGGCTATTCCGACAAAAGGGAGAGAGAGAGAGAGAGAAAAAAATCTCACAATGTCATTAAGTATTTGTAAATTTCCAAATTTTTTTTTATCAAATCGTACTTGCTCGATTTTCGTCTTTTCGTATCATTTTTTATCATTTTCAGTTTCCTGTCGTTAATTTCCGTCATCTTTCGTCATTCTGACGTTCAATAATACAGTTTTTATATTGCTTATCTTTTCCATTTCTATATACCAATTTCTGAAAATCTCGTCTGCAATCCAAAATTCATTTCGACATCGAGCTTCTGGAAGCCGAGGAACGATTGAGACAATATTTGACTTTGCGTCTCGGATGAGTTCTATTAATATATATAATCGAAACGTCACAACGGCCGGCAAAAGCCTTCACCAATAATCGATTAATGAACTTTCGAACAATTGTTTAATCGAGTCGGGGACGGCGATGTGTTATAACGAAACAATAAGCAGCTGGACACTCGCTTCGGTCCGATTCGCAGTGTGCCGGAAATCAACGTTTGGATCATTATAATGAATCTCCACCAGCGAGTAGGCGAGCAGATAAGATAAGATAAATGCCGTGGGCCGAAAATTATCTCAACACTTTGAACCACCGTCGTCGACCCAGATGCATTTTCGAGGATAATCCGAGGCCCCTCCTCCACCAATCCCTTCTAACGTTTGGCTTTTATCTCGTATGTGTATATATATATATATATATATATATATATATATATGCACGTACATTTCTGCCCTATTTTGGTATGCATTCGAGTAAAAAACTCGTCTTTTGCTCGCTCGAAATCGTTCAAGGTCGCATTTTCAAATCCGAAACGTGAGTCAAGTCATGGCCTTTCCATCAATGAGTAATCGGCCTGGTATATAATCGTAATGCACTATTAAATAACTCGAACTTGAATAATGGTGAATGAAATATTTGTCGTACATATATGTGCCTATAGAAAATCACATTATATATATTTGGTCGGGATTCTTATGTATATACGGCGATTATACCCGTTTCTTTTTTGTTTGTTTGTTTCGTCGATTTAACGACACAAATTTATTATATATAATTATTTATTTATTAAATATATAAATATATATATATATAAATTATTTATAATAATAAATATATATATATATATATACTATATAAATTATTTAATAAATCCAATAAAATTACCATTTTTAAATACAATTATTTTATTATCATCAGGGATTTTTTTAACATATAGACATTTTTTATTAATTAATAAAAATTTTAAAATAATTATTTATTTTATATTAAAAATTATTGTAACGTATGAATTTACATTAAAAAATGAAACTCGAACCTACTTTACAGTTGCCACTTTGAATACGCCATTTTGAATTTTGAAAGTCTAACCTTAGATTCACGATCAACGACCTTGAAAACGTAAATCATCCCAGTCATTGAAAGAGTGATTGAATTTGAAAAAATGGGATTGAACGATGGGATTAAAACCATCACGATCGATTGATGTAACCCAATCGTGTATAATTTCTCCAACGGTTTTAATCCCATTGAATCCCATTTTTTTAAATTCAATTCAATTTTCCAATCACGGGGATATATGCGTTTTCAAGGTCGTTGATCGCGAATCTAAGGTTAGACTGTAAAGATTCAAAATGGCGAAGACAATACCGCGGCTATGAGGTAGCCAATTTCCGAAAGAAATCTTAGTATTGGGTAGGAAATCTTATTGCATAGAGATTGGCTATCTGTATACGCCATTTTGTATTTTGGAAATCCGACCTTAGCGATTCGCAATCAGCGATGTTAAAAACTCACGCGAACTGAGTTTCATGCTAACTGATAATTTATAGGAGAAATTAGCTTTTTCATATATGAAATATATTTCATACTACAGCTGCCATTTTTACTATTGTATATAGATTATCAAGAATATATCGGCATTATTGAAATGAACTCCTTGTAAGAGTGCGAGAAGAGAGAAAAAGCGAAAATTTTATTATTGTAGGTTTTCTTACTTTTTGCGACAGTTTGACACTGTCAATCGTGATTGTCATTTTTTTTTTAAATCGTATTTTCCGTATTTAATCACGAAATATACTATTTTTTGTAAGACAGAAGTAAATTCTCTTTAGAATCAAAAAAATAATTTTTTTTTCGAAAAGATTGAAGTGAGGGATACACGTAGTTAAATATCGGAGGATGATGGCCCCTCTGTTATATGCGTTTACGTACAATCCAGGGGCCTTCTTTGGTAGATATACAGTTTCCAACGATTTATCTCATGAAGTGATTTCTTATCCCGGAATTTTGCGTTTACCAGCCAAGTTCCTTACTTGAATGAGCTATTTTTCTGTATTTTTTTTTATATAATTGTTTGTGTATGTATATATATATATATATATATATACAATTTTTATACAATTTAAACAATTAAATTACCTTATTACTTTCACCCGAAAAATCGTCGAAAAATTCATAAAATCACTAATGATACTAATAATAATAATTTATCATTGTCGCGTATTATTCTTTTTAACGTAATTTCTTCTACATAAACATCATAATGAATTTCTACCACAATAGAATGGAAAAATAGTTAATTTGAGTTAAAATTTTGACGACAAATTGACGACGACTATTTTTATCATCATCATCGTCATCATTATTATGATTATCATTGCCGTATATACTTTATTTATCTCCTAAATGGAATCTGAAATTAAATCGTAACCGTCAATTCGAAACGTTTCAAATTCGGTCAATAAAGACGTCGAACGCCGTCAAAATGTCTTATTTCCCAAATTGATCCATTAAATTACCGATTTTACATTCATATAATTAATTTGTTTGTCACGCCGGAAATAGATATGTCATTATCAATGAAACATCTTGTCATCTACGATAAGTGCATGTGGTATTGTTGTTTTCGTTGAAATTTTATTGGTTTCCATATATATGTATGTATACTGGAATCGAAGCCGTGACTTTTTTTTTTCTCTCTTGTAATCGATTTTCTCCGTAACGGATTAATTCGTCAGATTTTATCAGTTCATTTCCGGTCGCTCTCTAATGAATCCATTCACGAACGACCTCCGTTCGTCGTGAAGAAATAAATACAATCAATTGTAATCCGATAAAAATTCCACGAATGATCTTTCATATATATATGTATAAATATTTCAAACATCGATTGTCTATAACCTAACCTGCATTTCCGAATGTTTTTCTGCCATCAAATCGCTGTTTTAGAAACGATCTTAAAAGCACATTTATAACGTGTACGAGGCAAATCGTTCGGATAAACATTTTCGGCTCCGTCAGCTGAAAGCTGCAGAATCGTGTCGTATTTTGCAACTTCCTTTTTACCCGGAATACGATAATTTGATCTGATGCTCTGCTTTTTTTACGTGCATGTATATGTATAGTAGTATAAAGTGTTTCACGTCGGCGTTTCAGCACATTTCTGTATAATTGCAAGCTTTTATATTTCGGTATTTCACTCGAGCGCCTGTGAAAGTCATTAAACAATGAAAATATGCTATGGATTATTATTTGAAAACAAACGGTCAAAACCGGACATTGAGTTGACAAAAGAATTGTGTGCGAAACTTAAAAAAAAAAAAAAAAATGAAATTAATTTCGATTGTCGTTACTTTTTGTTTTTCGGTCGTATATTAAACGAAATGAAAAAAAAATGTTCATTTCAACTGAAAAAAAAGTATTCATTCATCGACGAGTGTTCTCGCTCCTGTCGTAAGAACCATTGTCTATAAACAAATGTCTTATATACAGCTCGCAGTTCCTTGTCTCGCGTTTCGCGCTTTTTCATATTATGCATTTCCCGACGTCAAGTTTAATAACAACTTGCTCGTCCCAATTAGGTTAATTAAATAAAAACAAAAGGATTTTACCGTACTTTTGCCGTTCCCCGTATCCGAGCACCGCGTCAATTTAACGGTGAGTTTACTTCCGTGAGAACATAACTGTTACTTTCTGATTAACCGGCGCGATTCATTGGGGGGTTTTTTGTTGTTGCAAATTATTACGAATCCGCTGGGAAAGATAAGGAAATCATCATAGACGCGTAACAAAGATGCAAGAAAAATAATGCGAACGTTATCGCTATATTAATGTTGGCAATACGTTCTGAAAATTGTGATAAAATTCCAAGCCACCTTTTAGGAAGACGAATTAGCATCGAATGCCGAATCATATTTGTCACACCTCGTTCATTTTGATTGGAAAATTTTAGCTATAATTAATCCGTCTTTATATACGCGATGCGCCATCGTCTTGTCGAACGACCATAAAAGGCCCCGAATTGATCTCGAGCGCTCCTTTATTACAAAAAGGGCCATTTGTTATTTTCGGAAACACCGACGCCTATTGTGACCGTCACCTGATCGAATCGTGTCTTGACCACGAACACCTGTCACACGGTTCGATACAACCCCTCCCCCCCGGCGCAGATAAATTAATGTATTCCTTCGAGGGTCTGCTTTCATCGCTCTCGAAGACGCACCTTTCAATGCAAAGATATATATATAATTCATTCAAAGCGCCTTTGAGCGGCTTGATTCTCGAAATCTCAAGTGCCTCCTCGATTTTCGCAGCGGGGGGCACTTCGAGCGCAGCAAATCGCCGTCGAGTACCGAAATACACCCCCACCGGGAGGTCGAGAAAAATCATCGCTGGACGACCGGAGCCTTTCAATGACGGATGGGTTCAATACGTCGTGCTGCCGGCGCATCCGCGACGCCAAAGTGAAATTTAAAGCATGCCATTGTTTCAGGCTAATTGGATGCCTTAACGCCGGATACGCGGTTATAAAAATGCCGTAATCGATTTCTGTTCAAGGGGCCGACGTATGCGTCGCGGATGCGCCAGCTTGACGCGCCTTATATTAACGAGGGGAACCCGTGACGAAATGCCACTTCTACGCGAACAATGCGCCAGAGAAAGAAGAGGGAAAGAACGGTAATACAATGGGAAAACAATTGCTTACCGGCCAGAATAGCCACGCATCCACCGGCGTTCCTCAGCCTCCTGCCCAGCACCTGAATGGTCTCGCCCTGATGACCGGCTGGCTCCGACGAGTCACCGACCAGGACAAAGGTACCTCTGCTGCCCTGCTCGCCGCAGAGGAAGATCTCGACTCGCGTCCTCAGCTCGAGGCATCTGATGGTGGAGAGGAGGTCGACCTTGCCACCGGCCAAACGTCGCAGCATGATGCTCGGGATCGCCAGGGGCACCGAACCCCGGATGTGCGCTTCGACAAAGTCCGAGTGCGCCCTGCAGTCCAATACCAGCAACTTGTCCGGCCTCTCCAGCGAGTGCAATTCCTTGAACAGCCATTCGGAGCTGACGAAACCGTCCTCGTTCACGATTCCACCTGGCATCTTGGATTCTCTTGATTTTCCGAGATGAAATGAATTGATAACAATTCCCTTTACGTATTTTGAGTAGTGGCTTGGCGGTGGATCGATTTCAACAAATGGCGCTTTCCATGGTGGTTTTCGTCGTTTGTGGAAATGCGATCGTCGATTTCGCAACCGGCATAGCGTTGGTAACACGACGATACCTGCAACAAAAAAGGTTATCCAACGTTGAATCTCGTGCGAACGTTTCGTTACGGAATCTCGAAACTGACCTACACGGAACGGAAGAGTTTTGGTATTTTCGCAGTGACCGACAAAAGACTTTAAATTGAGAATTTCTCATTCTTCTTTAGGAGACTATGACCGATTAATGGCCGCGCGTACGCGTGACTCGACTCGAGCGTATATCGACATTATCAATTTTCAGCACGAAAAGTCCATTACTTGGACAAACGCGCCTTTAACGATTTCATTCACCGCGACGTGTCGCTTTCGGTATCGAATTCTCAATGTTTCGATAAAACTGATTCAAATATAGTTACTTCTGTAGAATGTAAACGTCATCAAATATGCATCTATAACAAATAGCAGTTTCGTCCGTTCATTCAAACATGCACTTTTTCTCCTCTTATATGGTATACCCCCGGTAACCAACGATGAGTATCGGTAGTCTTAATAGGAGTTCGCGTCCGGAAGTACGTTTCAAGATCGATTAACGTTTGTTTAGGTCTTTGATTCTTTCGTAATGCGTTTGGGGTCTCGGAATTTAGAAACTACGAAGAGTCTATACTGGAATGGAAAAATACTTATTCTTCCTTTCTTTTTTTTCCCCTGTCAGGGTGAAAATTGATCGACGAACTCGAAGGGAGTTCGAAATCATCAATTCACGTCAGTTTTGATCATTCATCGCGATAACTTTTATTCAAACTTGTCGCAGGCTTTGTTTCGTAGCACAACGAGTGTGCCGACATTGTTTTCGATAATGAGGACTTGGCGTGTCTGTGGATTTTTTTTTAGGGGTGAGGTAATGTTATAATTCGCATTGCCGAGATTGGCACGTAACGAACGTAATGAATCTGGTCGGGGACGTAACGAATGTTTCTACTGTAGTTGTCCAAGAGGGTTTATTTACACGACGCCGATGCTAAGCAAGGCACATTTAAATGGTATACAACCTGACCAGAGTTCTTCCTTCCTTACAATGACACGGCGACCCCGGGGGGTGGGGGACGAGCGCCCTGAGCTTGCGGATACCGCAACCTGTTTTGGCTTTTAAAAGGCTCTGAATGGAAACTACTTGAGATTTACGACATTCCCAAAAAAAAAAAAAAAAACGATGGAGGGAAGTATCGATGTCTCGACGAACAAAACTGAAATCTGCTTTGACGGGCTCGGTAACGGATTCTCCCATCGTATTTCATTTATACCTACCTACGGGTGGTGATGGGCATATTGGAAAACTGCTGAACGAAGCTGGAACGAAGCTGACGTCGGAAAAGAATCTGAATTTGAAGGGTCGGAAATTGCTTTGAATGGAAAATTCACTCGATCTCGTTGACCGATAACGCATGCATTTTTCAGGGACGTTGTTTCGGAGATGACTTTTGCTTTATGCTCGGGTGCAATGCGACGATTACTATTTAATTTAAAGATGCATTCTTTCCTACAATCGTACTCCGGTCCCTTTTCGAGGGGATATCGTGGCAAGGTAATTCCGCAATGTCTGCCGTCGACTGGTTTTTCGAAGCGAGTCTTACCGGTGTATGTATGAATGAATGGGAACCTTCGGGCGGTCAATTATACTACGATAACAAGTGTCACAATAGGGAGACAGATAAGATATTTCGAGGCGTTTATTATTGACTGACAACGCGCGCAATCCCGAGAATCTCCACAATTACCTAATTTATCGGAAACTCGTTCCAGAAATGTTTGAAATTGTCCAAAACCTAAATATTTTCTATTACGACGAAACCTGTTTGTTTTTTGTTTTTTTTGCCAGAAAAACGAAAGGTGTCTTTATACGATTCGCTGGCCGATAACCTTCCGTGGGCTGCGTTCGTAAACGTCATCTATCGTTGCGCGCAGACTTTCGTTTCCAGGATTCGAAAGAGATCTCGCTTTGAAGAGGATCCGACAGGAGGCAAATGTACATAAGGGAGAACGTTCTTCGAACGAAGAATGCGTTCGTAAACAAACGTCATGTTTCAAGGAAAATCATCGCTTTCCGACCCTTTTCGCATAATGATCCGCGGCGCGTTATCGAATGAAACTCGGCATCACGCACGCTTGCCACTTGGCAAAATTGGAGCACGGAAATTAGGTTATGACCGTAATAATCCACGGGGTTAGAGAATCGAACGACATCCGCGGCTAACATCCACCATCGGCGTATATATTATATATATATACCCTCCGCAAAACTGTCGGATCGCGCGAAAATCACGCGCCCCTATACCTGATGCACCATCAGGGAGAAAACTCTCGATTTCCTTTCCTCCAACGTTAGGTTAGAAATTGATCGCGTTCCAATTCGCCGTGGAATTAGGTTATGGTCGAGACGCTCCTCCGCATGCAGCAACGGCGAATCCGAGCGAGCGAGGAGGAAAGAAAGAGTCCGAGGTCGGAACGCTACCGAAGCGGAAGCTGAAAATTGGACTTTTAAAGGAGCCAACGAAACCAACTCTCTTTTGCTTTTTTTTTTCCTCTTATCGAGACCGAAGAGGCTTTGTTTAAAACGGAATCTTTGGAAACCGTCGCGGAATCGTTTGGTGCAAGTTTCGCTGGGGAACAGGAGGAGGAGGAGGAGGAGGAAAAAGGGCACGGGTATAAAAGCCTATATAAAACTGCATGTGTGCACACCTTTTTCTTTTTGCTCCTTTATCGATCCTCCGGAACCGGAATGTTTACGGTCTCCGTTTTCGCCGAAACTTGTCACTCGTTTGTGTGTTTTTTTGTTGTTGTTTCTTCTCGTCCACAAACTTTTCTTCTCTTTTGTCACAGTTTCCGTTTTCCCGTTTCGTTCGTACCTATATATATATACGTATACGTCGGGGCACTTTATGCGAAAAACACTGACTCGCCGAAATTTGCTGATTCTCGCGCAGTCGGATGCTGCGCCCACCAATCAACGTTCGGCGTCTTCCCTGGCCACGATTTCCTCCTGGTGCTCACTTACGGAGATATTCCTGGACGACGACGGAACACCTCTGTCTTTCCGACGTGTTTGGCCGATCACTCCCTACGACGCACAGGTCTCGAAAGCTGCGACTGCACTGACTCCCGACGACATGAGACACGGTAACGCGGGGGTGCGCGCGCGCGCAGTTCTCAGACGACGCGTCGTCGCGGTACAACCGGGATGATGAAAGGCTGCACCAATTACGGTGGTGCGCTTCTCTCGGCGTAGTATAATAAAGCGGGCTCCTCTCGTGGAAGGTCGAC
Source organism: Trichopria nigra (assembly GCA_030522945.1). Lineage (NCBI taxonomy): Eukaryota > Metazoa > Arthropoda > Insecta > Hymenoptera > Diapriidae > Trichopria > Trichopria nigra. The sequence continues at coordinate 17,269 of JAPYZR010006389.1, forward strand.
GAGAACGGTGTCTCGGATCGGTTCGATCGGTGGTTCGTATTATCGCGTATACAGTCGACGAGCCACGCCTTACCTCGAGCGTCCTACCGACGAGAATGGGGAAATGGCTGCGTCGGGACAGCGCCTGCCGTATAGAGAAAACGCTACGTGCCGGCCGATTGGCTGTTGGTCACGTGGTGCGGGCCCGCCGGACCAATCAGGCGGCCCGCTGACGTCAGTTCATTGACAAAAGGTGTTTTCATTAACAAGGCGTGGGTAGCCCCCGAGAGTGGGGCAATCATCGCGCCGCCGACCGACGAGGATAGCGATACCTAACCTCTCTCTCTCTCTCTCTCTGGCTTTCGCATCAGGAGGGGTATTATAGAGAGGAATTCGCGGGATCAGGGACGACGCGACCCGGGGAGAGCCCTCCGTTCGTTCCCTCGCTTTATATATATGTGAACTTGCTTGCAAAACTATTATAACGTATATACATACGTGAATTTCCTTTACGAGACACTACGTTTTTTGAACGATTAAGTAAATCGTTATACGATTTTCCTGATGGAATTTTATGTTGATTGCGTTCACCATTTTGTGAAATGTTTTTTTTTTTTTTTTTTTTGGAACTCATAAAGCATAATGGAAGAAAGATGAGAATTTCATGCGGTTGTTATTATGCGTGTTTTGATTTTACCGTCTGATGATATGGGACGTTCCAAGGGGGCCATTTTCTATTAATTTTACTCGAATTGTGTTCGAAGACTCGACATATATTCCATTGAAAGAATACGGAAAAATAAGCCATTCAAGAAGTAAGGAAGTAAGAGTCAACACGTGATTCTGGTAATGAGCTGTCATTATACAGGCGATAAATCGTTCGAAACCGGATGTCGGCAATAGAAGACCCTTGGTTTATGAGTAAAACCACATGACGCGGGGGGCCATCTTCCGTATAGATATTCAACCGCTTGTATCTTATTCTACCCTTTAACTTTAATGCATCCAAACAAAAATTTTCAAGAGAATTTGTTTTCTCTTGGAATTCTCATTTTTCTCGTACAGTTGTAAGGAAGTTCTTCGAATGTTTCTTCAAATATTGTATCAATTGTACAGTGGTGACAAATCGAAAAAAGTTGATAAAAACTGCAGATTTCTCGAAAGGCTGTCGATATCATTGACGATCTTTATATGTAATAATTTTCAAGATGGCCGATTACGAATCTGAGGTCTGATTTCCAAAATACAAAATGGCGGCTATCTGGTAGTCAATATCCTACGAAAATTGTGAATTTGCACGTAGAAGATTTATCGTCGGAACATGGCCCCTCTGTTTTATGCATTTACGTACAATCCAGGGGTCTTCTTCGGTAGATATACAGTTTCGAACGATTTATCTCATGTAAAGTAACTTATTCTTATCCCCCCTAGTAGAAATCTATCCATTTTTTTCTTACACTATCCATTTCTCCTATGCCTTTAACATGGTAAATATCTGAACTGTCTAAGAATTGGCTAAGATGTTGTATTTTCCTAAAACAAAATCTGTAACATGTTGATTAGTTTTAAAAAATCAACGACAGTTGATAGCAATATGCACGTGTGTGTGTGTACAGTTAATTTTCAGATGACATCCGCAACGAATTAAATTTCGGTACGGCCCTGACCTCGACTAGTGATGCCGTCGGCTGTTCGCTTCGCAGCAATGTGCCGCACACACATATACACGTGGCCCCACGCACACACACACACACATTCCTCCGCGCACACACACAGTGGCAGAGATGCATCGACGTTCTCGTTTGGGGTCGGGCGGTGTATATATATATATACATATATATATAAAGCGTGGGCACGGGATTTTAAGATGCGTCCATCACACACGAATATACGGATCGCGGAGGAATGTCGAGGGCGGGTCGATCGATTCTCGTGAAAACGGCTGAATGAAAGGGCCGTGCAATAAAAAAGACAGCCGCATCCATATCGACGTGTGCGCTTATATATGCCCATATATACATATATATATATTATCCGTGGGCGTATATACTCCTATTCGCCGACGGATTGGGGGGGGGGGGGTGGGCGAAGGGGTAAAAAAGCCCCGGGATTACCGACGAAACTGCGAACCCCTTTTTCGGGACGAGCACTATTTGGTATTTCTCATTTGCCGGATCTGTATAGAGTAGGAGACTGCATATATACATATTATTCGATCGTGGGGATCCCCCGTAGGAGTCGGCGTGGGCGACCGTCGCGAAGTTTTTCATCCAAGTCGTGGTGGCGTGGGTGCGCTGGATTTATTTACCGCCGCGTAAGGGTGTAACACGATTACGTCATTGATTCCCGAGGAGCAGAGTGGCCGAATATCGACGATTCAAATTCGCCGACATTTCAATTCCATTTTCGGATACCTATATATATATATATATATATACACAGCACACACGTATACGTGTATTCATCGATGTAATATTGACTTTCGCGAATAACGAGGTTTCCGTGTATCGTTCCAGGGTACATACAAAAGTGCATGCGGAACGACCGCCTCCGCAATAACGAAGAATTGTCAATATATCTCGTTATTATTATTTTTATTATATATATATATAGTTTCGTTGATAAGTTTTAAAACGCGCAAGAGGGAAATATAAGTTTTAGTTCATTTGTTTCCCGCTAGGCGGCGCATGGTGTCAAGCCGCATAACCGCAAGTACGATATTCGTGGATAAACGAGTCGTTTTCTTCGCGGAGATATGTATAGTGTGTGCCATTGATTGTTTGCGTGTGTAGTATATGGTGATTCTGAAGTTCGAAACTTTGGAGTCTAAAGGAAAGTAGATTGAAAAACGAATGTTCGATACAAATCTCTCAATGATTCTAAAAATAAGTGAAAAACTGTACGTTAGTAATTTCAGTATAAACTAGGGGCTTCGCCCCTGCGGCCTTCGGCCGCCAACCCCACCGGGGGCTCCGCCCCCTGGACCCCTGGCGCGCTATCGCGCGAAGCTCGCTTC
>JAPYZR010006390.1:0-15735 GCA_030522945.1 Trichopria nigra
CTTTGTTCTTCGCTGCACAAGAGTAACTGCTCGTACGAACCCTGGCGTACCGGCTGAGCAGGGGCACGAGCAGTCCGACGTGAAAACTCCGTTACAAAAATATATCTGAAATTGGTTCAAAATTAAACGAGAATTATCCGAAATAAATTTTTTTTGTTCCTGGTAAGAGAAAATAATTTATTTCGGATTTTCCTCTTTTAATTTGCAATCAATGTTACAGATATTTTGTTGGAGATTGTATATGATGTGTAGAATCGCCCTTCCAAAGCCCGAATTTTGAAAAAATGTTTAAATCCTTTTTTATTTATACTTTTCCTGTTTTGAGGTTAGGTCGGTAACTGCACTACTTTAGAACCACCTTAAGACTCATTAACAGGTTTTAATCCGATTTAAAAATTTTTTTTTTATATTTGTAAGACAAAACGACGTTTCAAAAATCGTACAATTTTCATTCAAGTGTATTATTGTATAAATTTAAAATATTTTTTTCTTTTATTTTTATAATAAACCTGAAGAGGACCAAGATTATTGGACGAAACGTTAAATCATTTGTATTTTTGCCTTCTATATTATCCGTCAACCAACCAAGAAACATACTATCATCATATAATTTTGGGAAAAGAGTTTGAAAAAAAATATTATGAAAGTCTTTCGATCGTTGGATTTTGTATGGAATCCCTCATAGACATGCAGTTCTGAAAAACAAAAAAAAACTCATTAAAAATAGTTTTTAATTAACCCTACATTTTCACATATTAAATTTATCGTCGATGAATTGTTCTTTATATTATTAGTGCTTTTGACAATTTCAATTATATACGTTCGTGTCCACGCGTCTGATGATGCGCAACTGACAGTAGCTGTCGCTTTTAAACGAAACAACCGCACGAGTGTGACCTGGCAATTAATTATTATCAATATTGCCGCGGATGCATAACGAATTGCTTTACTCGTGTTTACGCGGTGAAATGATACCCCGTCATTACAATTGCATTGTTATAATTTAGTATGAAGCACGAAACACGTTTAATATCACGTGAGAAGATCGACCCAACGTGCCCTGTGCACTCTGATATTACGCGAGTTTGACATCCACGTGCTCCGAGCCGAAGTCGACCGAATCCCCCCGAGAAGTCACGAACGGGGAGATTCTCTAAATGAACCCTTGCGTCGGAATTCGGGATACGTTCAGTAGGGTGGTGGTGCGCGTAGGCGCTGCCATGACTTCTTCCGTGCCGGTACCTTCCGGGTTCGATTAGAGGAAGTTTTCTATATATGTGTTAGTTTCGAAATAAAAAAAAAACGATGAGCTTTCATTTATGTACAAAAGAGTGAGTGATGTGAACATTCCGAACTTGTATCAGTGTTACGATGAATTTTCACGCAAGGATAATCTGACGACTGGTAAAACGTTAAGAATAATGTGGGTTAACTTTTATCGGAAAGTTCGTGGTTGAGGTGCTAAAAAATAATGAAATGTATTAGAAACAGGGATAGTAAAAAGTATACACATAGGTATCGACTCTTCTTATTTATCTTAGGTATCGATAATTTCTTATTTAGAAATAAGTTTAAACCGTTTAAAATGTACAATGCACTTGATAATGTATAAAAATGTTTTTCGTAGCAATTTATATTTTTAACGAATCAGAATGATAGTTCCAAATCGCCAGTGGTTTATGATTGATATGAATTGATGATAAGCAAGCTAAAATAAGGGTGAAACTTTCGGTTACGTTTTCGAAACTGTTAAATAATTTGTATAACAATTTTCTTAAACGTGATTCGATAAACTTGATATAGTAAGTTTATCGAATGTATAGAAAGTAAAATCAATAATAATGTAGTAAACTACAACTATATATTAGAATTGGAATAAATTATTTTGTAATTTTAAAAAAGGAAATTAAATATAATTCTTCAGAAACTCTATTATAAATCTGTACTCAATTTGTAATTTTAGCTGCTGCTGTCATCCTTAGGATTACGTGCTTATTATATGTATCCCTTCTGCAGTGAAAAGCATTAGAGTAATTTTTAGCATTGGCTTTCGTAAAATTATATTTAATTCTAAAATTATTACTTCGAAAACAAAAAATTCGATGGAAGTTTCGACGTTTCCTTTATAAAGTGATTTATAATAGTGATTTCATGTCATGTTGAAAATATTCATGTATATGTTCAACATTCATCTCAATCTATCTAAATGCTGTAAAACGATGATCAAGCGTAATTTTCAGTATGTATTCTTCCCAGGCAGCAAAATACAAAAAAGTTCAGAATGACCTCAGAATATGCCCTAAAAGACGACGAAAAGTAGGACGTCTGACGTCTCTTAGAGCACATTCTGAGATCATTATGAACTACATTTTTATTTTAGTGTCTGGGTTACCGTGATTAGAAACGATGCGTACTCACTCAATTAGTGATAAAACAAAATATTTTTTTGAAGACGATGCTTTTGGTTAAAGTTGTTCCCGTTAATATGAGAATCGTTAAATTCTAGAAGTAAGGAAAATTCGTCTTAATATTCGAACAAACATGGACTCTCAGATATTCGTAAGCAAAATTTTCATTCTACAGTAAATGTGAAAAATATAATTAAAGATAATTTGTCATTGGCATAAATCTAATTCCATGATTTTTTATAAAATTTCATAAAAGTTCGAGTACTGGGACAATCCTTTTCTTAAGCGTTTGGCTATTGGGACATGATGTAGCTTACGTTAAGGATGCTCAATCTTTTCGAGTGACCAATTAAGAAAATGTCGAAATCATTTTTTTTGTCTTTTTAAGCTGCTAAACGTCATCTATTTTTTAAATTTAATGCATGATTTGTATTGTTGAATACAAATATATATCTGTAATGATAATTGATAAAATAGTTCAAACAATTAATGGATATTTATTTATTTAATAAATAATAAAAATGGTTGATCTGACTTGAAGTCATAAAAAGTAAAAACAAAAACAAAAAAAAAACGATTTTTAAGTTACGATATTAAAATTCATATAATAAAAGTAACATTCAAACCATTATTTTAATTTTAGATCAAAATTTGCGGCGAATCACGGAAATAATTTTCATGAAAGATGGCTTTTAATTTCTTTTTGTCAGTTCTCTATTTATCACTAGTAAAAGTTTTTTAGAACCACATAATTTTGGGGTCAAACCGCACGTCATTCCATAACAATTTTAATTCTATGTAAGTGGAGATTCTCTGATAGATACCAAATACAATGTTTTTCTTTAGCGAATATTTTCTTATTAAAAGTTCAATTCGTTTTGTCAAAACTGGGAAAAATCTATGGTTGCTATGGTTAAGGACAAGTAGTAACAGTCGATATCGGTTAAACGTTAAAAATGTTAAGTACCTTTAGCCAATAATTCAAGCAATTAGTATTCCTTTCTAAATCTGAAACTCTTCACTCCGTAAGCATTTTCTATAACATAATGAAAAGTATGTCAATTTTTATGAGTATGTGTTATATTATTATCTTTTACACAGGATGATTGTTGATATAATGTGAAAAATAAATAAGGGGGGGGGGGGGGGTCTTTTGGGGTTTGTACCCAATTTCGCGAGCCAATACATACTTTCCAAATCAAAAAAAGAAATGGTTAATAAATTGCAAGTCAATCCATTTCAATCCATATTAGCATTTATCAAACTATACTTTAATCAGTATAATCGACTGAAAATAGGTTCGGAATTTGTCTTAAAAATGTCTGTAAAATGATTCGAAATTATGAAAATGATCCGTAGACTTTTGACGATATATTACGTACTTTGCCTCTCAAATAACTTATTTCATTTAGAATGTTCCTGAAGTTCGGATCGTTCAATTTGAAAGAAATGAAAAAAAATAATAATAATAATTTTGAATAATTAAATCATGATGAATTTCGAATTTTCGTTCATACGACGTATAGTGCGTATAGAGAATATGTGATTGACAAGAAGGTATTATTACGATATTTTTGAAACCAAAAATATATACATATATATTTAAAATATAAAATATATAAAAAGTAGAAAACACACAAATAATATATATATATATATATATATATATATATATATATATATAATAATAATAATAATAATATATAGTTCTTGTATAGAGTTCTTGATTGAAAAGAAGGCATGATTCTTCGTATATGATCATTACTTTATCACAGGAAAATCAGTTAAAATGTTTGCCAAAAACAGTACAGAAATCAGTAATACAATGTATAAATCAAACAACAAACGTGCGTGATTCTTCTACCAACAATACAAAAGATGTCTATGATGTTTTACTATGTAAGAAGCTTGCATCACTCCCTACCATCATTAATCTCTAATTCACCGTTACAATCATAACTCGATTTGAAAAATGTTGAATCCAACGGAAAATTCAAGTACTCCTGTAATTGTAACGTTTAGATTAAAATTGATATATTACGTTCATTATCGTATTCTTAAATTCCCGGGTTCTTCGGTATAAGAGACTTGTTTTCTCATTAGAAAAAGAAAGGAACAGATAATAACCGTACAAAACGTAGGGGTTGAACGAAAACAAATCTTTGCCTGACATCGTGCACAACCCTTTTTCCTTCGGAGAGATGTATCGCCAAATGTACTTTCGTTTATTTTTTTTTTTCAGACAATACGAGCTGACTTTTCGTGCCTGGCGGGAATTACTGTATATAGGAGGCGTCCGTCAGTTTCGCCTTTCGTGATCGGACCCCGTAAACGACGCGCAATCTATTCGCTCGTTTCCGGTAACTTGGGAGACATCAACGTCACGATATTAAATGAAAAAAATCTCTTTCAAGATCTTTCCGAATCCTTTAGATCGTTTCGTTAGATATGGTCTATTGTGTCTTGCGATAGAAACGATCGACAACGCGACGCAAATGTAACGGGCAGGGTATTGGTGCAGGGGATTCGATTACGGGCCTGCAGTCAAATAGACTTCTTTAAGGACCACGCTGATTTAAAGTCGTTATTTATATCTAATTTAAAATAGTAAGCATAGAAAAAACGTAAATAATCAATGTTCGAATTCTAGATTTTAGATCCTATATGTTTTTCATCATCAATTACAAACAATTGATATATATAGAACAAAATAAACTAACGATTTCTACAATATAGGTTATAAAATTATTTGTTTGATTTTTTTCTTTAAAATCCAGAAATAATTAAAAGAAACGATCATCAAAAACAATATCAAGAAAAAAATGTTTTTTTTTTTTCTATTGATGGCATCTTTACAGTCTAATGAATGATTGAAAGTGCTTCAATGTTACAAAGAAGAAAAACTGATTCAGCCCTCAATTATTAGACACAAGAGTTTGGCAGAAGTCGCTCTGAATATCTATTGATCGGCACTTGTTAGTCTAAGTACAAGCTGTGATGAGCGTTGCTGCGCCTGCTGGTCGCGGACAAAAGGATTCCTATAAACCAATGATGCCTGCGCTGCCAGCTTATATTGCACAATCCTCAGAAGAGTGACTTTTATAGAATAGCCGTGCAATCAACCCTTATCGTAGAATGGACGTTATGAATCGTTTCAATATATACATCGTATATTGAAATACATCATAAAAAATGCTGATGACATTTGCTGAAAAGGGAAATGCGATCACTTCATCAGATGTACAATTACACAAAGCACATTCAAAGTTTACTGCTATGATATGCAATGCTCATTTTGGTGTTAACATCGAGCACATATATGTCAACGTGGCACCTATTATTTCACGTGTCGTTTGTCAAGCGCTTGAAAAGGGGGAAAATTCGAAAATAAAGGAAGAATATTACAAAAATAAAAAAATGAATGATAATAAAAATTGATAAAAATTTTAGTCGATGCAAAGATTGCCTTTATTAATAAATATCACGATATGCGACATAAATATTCTATAGATATATACAAGATGGCTAAGGATTATAGTTCGTAATATTACATGGCAATTCCCAGGAGCGTAATATAATCATGTATATGGATTACTTATTTACTGAGGATGCATCACTGGACGCATTCCATTCATGCATCGTTGATTGTATTAAAACTGTTACTCAATTGTAGTATTGAGTAATTGAAATATTTTTAAGCACAAATTCCACACAAAAATTGGATCAGATTGCTAGTTTAATTATGTCGAATTAGTTTTAATGTGGCCTTTTTTAGTTCTTTATAAATGCATTGTCATGAGGGGCCAAATGCTAAATCTACCGCACACTTTTAAATGTTCGAGGATGACCCCTCATTCCAATGCATTTAAATGGACCGCAGGGAACAATAAAAAAACTAGGAACTGTGTTCGCAATATTGTGCTCAGCTCGTCATTGGTCGGACGTATACTAATTTTTTAAAAGTTTGATCTGCATCAGAAATTCACATCATATTTGATGTCACATGCATTAATTACTGTGGCTATTTATATTATTTTCATGTATAAAAATTGAAAACGAACATTTACAAAACTTCTCTCTCAAACCGTAGGTTGGACCGAATTTTGCTGCAATAATGAAAGATAATGTCTTATAACAAGCGAAAGATAAACATTTATTCCAGATTGGAGATCAGAGAATTAGAGATATATAACTCGACTTTTGATTGGTCAATTTTAAAAATCCGATGACGGTTTTATTCGATATGAAATTCTGCATATTTTGAGTTTGTGTTTATAATTTCTCTGACACATTTCATGTAATAAATGAAGCAAAATAAAAAATTGTTTAAGTTTTTCTCATTCTTTCGTCTTAGTCGGGGATATCTCGACTTCTAATTGGTCAATTTTAGAAAACCGATGATTGCTTTATTCGATATATAATTACAAGTATTTAGAATACTCATTCATTAACTTCCTCAATAAATTAAGAAGGATACAATTTTTTGAATTTTATTAGTACTGCAATTTTTTGTTTTTGGACTCCATTTTTCAGCATATAGAGAAAACTGGCTTTTCTTTCTTCTAGGATTTTCGTCTAGGGTTAATTAGCAGATTAATGAAGTAAAATTAATTACAGATTACATATCTTACATTAATAATAGTTATGATAGCTCGTGTACTCTACATTGAAAATCCCTCTAAGATATATTTTCACCCTGGTAGAAATGAAAACATTTCTTAGCCAATTCTTAGATAGTTCAGATATTTACCATGTTAAAGGCATAGGAGAAATGGATAGCGTGAGAAAAAAATGCTCACACTTAGTGTCACGTATATGAATAAATTAATACGGTTAGTAGTCGAAGCCTTTTAAGATATGTTTTCTACTATACTATATACATTCTATGGAATATCGTTTTCCAGTCCTATATTTTATATAATGTAATCCGGTGACTTTGGAAATAATCCGACCAAGCGAAGGACATTGAACCCCTTTCGCTTTGCATTTGACTTTGATATTTTTTGCATTTATATAAATTGCAGTTTATACCGATCGTATATGGATCTCATTCAATATAAAGATCTCATTCGATATAAGATACTCATTAACGCTTTTGGCTATTGCGTTCCTAAACGATGATTTCCTTTTTATCAGCTTTGGATTGATGTAACGAATTGTGTTCTTGATTGAAGTAAACATGTGGTGTATTGGCAATTCATTTTGACCAACGATTTTCTCAGACACATAAAGATTGGTGATGGGGAAAAACACTATTGTTTTTCAGAATCAAGTAAGGATGACACGAATATAGTCTCAGAAGCTCGAAGTAGATGGAAGAAAGAATAGACGAATGTTTGCGGAACACGCAATATGTATTTAAAATGTTTTTTTTTTTCATTCTTATATAGGAAAGATATTGAAGTTTGTCTTATTGATTAAAACGAGATGTGACATTCTACAACATTCTAGAAGCTTGCATAGTTTAAATAACGTAATACGTTATGCTTTTAATGCTATATATATTTTGAATCCGCGATTCGGAATTCCAGAATTCTGATGACAATTTTAAATTCATTTTCAATTTACATAATGGAAAAATATTATTAAGCCGAAACAGGGAGAGTACACTGTAAAAAATTTTTCGGAAAAATTAAAAAAAAAGTAGGGCAACTAATAACCATAACGTTTTGGTACGAAATAATGACGTATGAAATGTGGAAATTTTTCCAAAAAAAAAATGAAAATTTTTACAAATGTATGATTTTGTTAGGAAAGTATAATTTTTTTACTATTTTTTGGAATATTTCCGTCTGTAAAATCGGGAAATTGTCTAAAATTTGTTGAAAAATATCTTATAATTTCTGAATTTGGAAATATCCAATGACTTTTAGGAAAAATAATATTTCCTCTTTGAGTTGGAAAAATGTCCAACTTTTTTTTTACATTTTGTACAATGCGTATCCATTACAATATTTTAACTTCTTTCCCGGATATATTTCAACATTATCGGTGAATATTCTATCATTTTCGGAAAAATGTCTGATTTTGTTAGGGAAATTTACTTTTCTTACTATTTTTCAGAATATTTCGAACATTTTTTACAGTGTAAAAAATTGTTTATGCTTCGAGAAGCCATTTTAGAAAAAAAATTATAATAATAAATCAAACCTATTACTTTCAATAGATAAAGGTATTTATTAAAGTTATTAAATATATTTAAATATAATATATTATATAATTATAAGTACAATTTGTCTTTATTAAGTTGATTTCAAAACGAGTTATTTTTACACGATAATCTCGATATCAAATTTTTATACCCGTAGTATACTTCAATCAGAATATAGAGTAATGCATTAAAAAAAAATATAAAAATCCGGAAATTTTCTTGCACCTCGATCCATTCCAAACATTTACTCTTACGATTTGGTTTATGCATAAATCTTCATCCATATTGGAAATTATGCGGAAGCGAAAAATTTACAAAAAGCATAATGTACAGTCGTTTATTTTCAATTTGCCTTAAAGCAGTAACGATAATAGAGGATTAAATCTCAGCTAATTTTTGATCGAGCTCTAGGTTTTGATATTTACACATGGCAACTACGTACGCGTGCATGTGTAGATAGATGGATAAGCATCTATTGATCATGATGGCGCTTCGGAGCGAGAACCGGATGAATAGGAATTTTCGGGTCGCATACCAACCAAGGATCGTGAAATCTTTGCAGGCCAGAGTATAAGCGATAGATTGTACGGTGATTCATATAGTCGCTTTCCTGAAATTTTCGCCACCAACTATTATGTCAAGGGATTTCCTGCGGGTAATCCGGAAACTTCGCGGTGCAATATTTACCGTGTCTGATTACCATTATTAATATATTTGCATTGTAAAGTAAATGTGAGTTCATCGTTATCTCTGTATACGTGAAGGAAAAAAAGTCCAGTGAAACACTAGCGCTCACATGTATGTATATAAATAAATAAATATACATATATTTCCCATCACTACTTACGTTAGTAATTTAAGTGTAAAGGCCTATACGAACTACAAAAGAATGAGCGAAATCCGATTTATGTAGGATTGATATAACCGGAGATATCGTTATACTTGAACATTGCCCCTGGAGTATACGAGTAACCGTAGAATTCAGGGGTCTTCTTTTTTTATGTTATTTTAAAATAAATTATTTACATATAAATCTTTGTTTGCCCTACTTGTGTCACACCAAAAAATCTTCGTAATTTCAAGAACTAACAAAAAAAAAAAAAAAATGATTAGGGCAGCCGATATGCCAATGCGATTTTTAATTTTGAATGTTAAAACTAAGGCCGATGAAGAAATTTTCCACAAATTTCACTAAAACGAGAAAAAACTACGTTTAAAGACGAAAATGATCGTTTTTCATTTGATTTTCTACGTTGAAATGAAACCTCATTTAAAAATTGTATTTTTCAACCATTTACTCTTTAAATTGCTTGGAGTGAAATTTCACTCCACAAAGAGTGATAATTAAGCAATTCTTGTAAACGAGTGAATTTTCAATCTTTAAGAGTGACTTTAAGAGTAAATTCTTCGACTGACTCCAGAAAGTGTGAAATGTCACTCTTAAAGACTGAAAATTCACTACGTGAAATTTAGGGAGTAAATGTCTAAAAAAATAACGTAGAATTTCTTTTTTCACCAAAAAATAGCAAAAAAAAATCGTCAGTCAAATTGGTGATGGTGGAAAATTCTGAGGAATTTGACGTGTGTATGTATATATTTAGATTATTACTATACTAAAAATTTACGAATAATCTATATATATATATGATAATTTGCAGTATGAGTTTTATCGCTTTTTTTACATCCACATGTGTCAACTGAAAGTATGAATTCAAGTTTTTAAACTATAGAAACACAAACCTCAAATCCGCGATATGAAATTTGAGGATGTGTATTTTGTACAGCTGAAAATCATCATCATTTATGGCGACGTATCTCATCGATATCAGAATTTCATATAAAAATGTACATCGTTCGTAATTTTAGATAAAGAAATTTAGGGCGTTTACCATTATACCATAAACCCCTCCTTGTGATATACACTGACAATTGATCAGAATGATTAACAGAAATGGTCATGACGACCGTAAATTTGATAGAACGGAACAAAAGTAATAATTGTTAGCAGCATACATTAACAAATGACGAGGAAACTACATAAAAATAAGTAAATATGTTGAACAAAATTAAGAAGCTCACCAGATAATTAAGACGACAATAAGATTTCCTGCTAAAAGTCCCTTTTGTTACTCATACTTCATAATAATCTTACGCGGATATTAAGGAAGGATATCGGATTCGTTAAGTCATTAAAGTCGTAGAATGACTGAATTCGTGTTTCTGTTCCTTTCCGCTATAAACGAATCTGCGGCATTTCATCTCTATAGTTATCTTGTCTTATACGAATTGTCGTAGAAAACGACAGGATCCTAATGGGAAAGCAATCCCTTTTGGTTCGTGAGAAAAAAAAGCGATGATAAGTAACCACTCACGTGAAAAAGGAGATCGTGATAACAGTCCCTTCACATTCGTTGCGGATTAAGCCCGCTGATTATCTGTCGCTTTTACCACACATCTACGATACGATTTCTATCGCAATGTGGACTTAAGTCGCATTTTCCACGCAGAATTACGCTCAAGTTTTGATGTTACTAATAATATTTTTGTCGTTATAAGCGTCTGTATAATCTTTTTCTTTTAATTGCCGTTAACTCTAATATAAAAAAAAAAAATATGGAGAAAAATTTCTTTAATTTTATCATTAGTTACTTCAGTGTTTTCTATAAAAAAAAAACTACATATAGCTCATACGTTAAAAGAAAATCATTTATTTCATTCAATTTTTACTTGGAAATTTTTGACAGTATTTTAATTCATCATAAATTGCAAAAATATCAAAATGAGAATACTTCAATTGCTTTTCCATACTCTCTAAATTTCTTGGAGTGAAATTTCACTCCGCAAAGAGTGAAAATTGAGCTACTCTTGTAAAGGAGTGAATTTTCTTAAAAATGACTCTTTAATGGTGTCATTTCACTCTGTTTGGAGTGTAAATTCTTCGACTAACTCTGATGTACAGTAAACTTTCACTCCAAAATTCACTCTTTTTAACAGTAGCTCGATACATTCACTCTTAGAGGGTGTTGAATGTCTTTCGAAGAATAGGCAGAATTTATTTTTAATAAAAGAACTTTACAATAGCCAGTATATATCCGATCACCAATCATGTAACAGTTCCATTTTGTCCAATAATTTTTTTGTATTGTTAACGTTCGACGTCGCTGAAAAATTGCAAATTGTATTTGAGATTTTGCCTGATGAAAATTGACATTTTAAGTAATCAAAAGATAATATTCGGAAAAATTCTATTGTTATGAAATTGTCTTGAAACGACGATCGATTCTTATTGGTTATAAGAAGAGGGTAAAACAATAACTTTATTCTCAACTGATTAACAAATTAATTGAATTAGTGTTCTTATTATTTAATAAAGCATTTGAAGAATAAAGAGAATTTTAGTTTCTACATTAAACGCAATTTGTACGCAAATAGGCGATGAAGATCTATGAATTACTTTTAACTTTTAACTATTCAAAGGCACAATGCAATTAAAGTACATGCCTCATCTAACAAGCTTTTTAATCTCCGATTTCCCCGGAGCTTCTCTAAAGGATTCGTCCGCAGCTTCATTCGGAATGCACCCTTGGTGATGGCGCTTTTGTCAAATATACGGCAACTAAGCAAGCGGAGTGTGACAACATTCAGTTTCCTGGATTATTTCCCGTCACGTTCGACTCACCGAAAATTCAATGCAAAAGTAATTAAAAGGCATTATTTCTCATTTTAATGGAAAAAAAGAAGATTCTATATTTGTTAAAGTTTATTTCATTTTTTTTTTTTTTTTTTATTTTATTAAATCTTATAATAGGCGATTGCATAAAAAAATTGAAATTGCTAATCCTCTTTAAATTCGTCGGAATACAAATAAAGCCAATAATTCTTTATAGAATGAAATGTCGTTTTTTTCATGGAGATTTCATTACTGGCTTTGTCATTTTGTTTATTTACGCTGATAATATTAATTCATTTCCATATTTTTGTTGACATTTTATTTACGATGCGCTGTGCAAAAAACAAAAGCAAAGTTAAAGCCGATGTTTTCAATAAAATGTCCGTTTGTACTTGAATATTTCAATAAACAAGTCACGAATATATTTGTAATATAAATAACATATTAATAATATATGATGAAGTTTTGAATAATATTGTCCAGACAGTAAAGGATAATTTAATTCGGAGACCATTAATGCAATCATGAATTATCAAAGTTTGGCATAATATTCCCAGGTGGAAATTTGTCTAGGCAATCCTAGGTTATAGCTAGCGCCCTGCTAGGACCACGGATTGCCTGTCTTGCAAATCTAGCTGGGCGCTAGTTCGCATTTTATCTCGGCGCTAGCTAGAACTATGTGGGATTGACTACTTTAGAAACCTAATTGTCATGAGGCAGTCTTTCATCAAGGCGCTACCTAGAACTATCCTGGGTGACTAACTAGATAACCCAATCAGGGGCTAGATAGCATTCAAGCAAGGAGCTAGCTAGACCTACCTAGGAATGCTCTGGTTCGATCAAACGCGATATTGCGCTATTATGTAAGCTACATGCAGTTTACATATTGTTGACATACACCCAACGTCTTTGATTCTTATCTCTTTCCACTTTCTGTCTTTGATTTCCGTTAGCAATCAAACAGCAATCACAGCATCAAGCATCAAGGCGATCAAGGCTGAGCTCTAAAATAAAAGTTGTTAAATTTTTAATAGTTCAACATGCCGAAGAATTGAAGCCATGTGCTTCGATGGTGCCAAGAGGAAACTTAGGAATAAAGTGTGGATAAATCAAAGCGACATTATTCTCCTAGGACTACGGGATTTTCAAGATGCTAAAGCAGATGTAATTCTTAAATACACAACTGATGTTTGACCAACAATATCAACTATATAACATATAGGTCATATTCGTTAGTTATTATGACTTTGATGTTGAAATTAAGTTTGAATTATGGAAGATATTTCTTACTTTCTGACCATTAGGCAATCGACCATAAGGTTTAAATTTGTAACTTATAGGTTAATTGTCCATATTTTGACCATAAGGTAAAAAATAACTAAATTAAGACCTATACAAAATGACCACATAGTTAATAAACTAATAGGGCATTTGTTAGGTAAAAATTAGGTAATTTTTTACTTTAAAAAATTACTTTAAAACATTTTGACTTTAAAGTAATTTTTCAATCATAAACTTCATACACAATTTTACCTTTTGAACAATTTTCAGGTCAAAATTTAGTAATTGTTAACCTAATGATGAAATTGACTTTAACCCAGGCCATTCCTTATCGTAACTAAACTATATTTAACTTATTAACTTTTAACTTGAATCATTTATTTCGTAACTTTTGTCTTCAATTTTAATTTTAATCTTGTTTCGTTAATTGATCTCTTAACTTCTTGTAAAGTTACATTTTTAACCTTTAACCAATATGTAACCTTAGCCTCCGAGTGCTTGTAATATAAAAATTCATCTATTTCTAAATAAACGGTACTACCTTTTTTTATCACTTATTGAGCCATTATAATAACTTTTAATAACTTTAAATTTTATTTTATTTGTACTAGAAATTTATCGTGAAGTTGACATGAAAATGTAACTTAGAGTGTCACATTAAAAGAACTGAATTATAAAAGTGATTTGCAATTGTTTATTCTTTTATTTTTTGCAACTTTTACATTTTGGAAAAATTTTGGAAAAAAGAATACCTTGGAAAAAATGTCCTTTGGAACAAAGAACTTTTTGGAACTTTTTGATTGGAACTTATTTTTTGGAACTTTTGACTCCCTAGCCTTAATAAAGTCAACTTATAAATCCAACTTAAAAGTTTATTGTTCGAAAAGTTAAAATTGCATTTAATTTTTAACCTTTTAATCTGGTTTCATTAATCAACTTAACTTTTCTTTAATTATAATTTTGTATTCGTTTAATTCTAAGTTAAATTTTTTGTTAATTAAGGTCAATTTAAATTAGTTAATTAAAAAAATTAACTTACTCAATCTTGAATTAATAAATGAACGAATAAAAAAATGAACAAAATGATCGAATGAATGAAATGAAAAGAAAGAAAAAAGAGAGAATCAACGAATTAATCAATGAATTTAATGAATGAATGAATAAATGAACGAATTAATGAAATGAAAAGAAAGAAAAATAGAAGAATCAACGAATTAATCAATGAATTTAATGAAGGAATGAAGGAATTTATGAAGGAATGAATGAACGAAGGAATGAATGAAGGAATAAAAAAATGAACAAAATGATCGAATGAATGGAATGGGAAGAAAGGAATACTAAAACATTAAATCAAATCATTAATGAATCAATGAACGAATGAACGAGTGAACATTATGAAAGTATGATCGAATGAGCAAAGGAACAAATGAACAAAACGATCGAATGAATGAAATAAATGGACAAAGGCAGAGACAATGTATTAATAAATTAATTTAATTAATAAATCAATGAACGAATGAACGAATTAGAAAAGGAACGAATCCAAAAATGAACAAAATGATTGAATGAATGAAATAAACGGACAGAAAGAAAAAATTATAATTGAATCAATTTATTTTAATGAATAATGGATTAATGAATCAATTATATATGAATTAGCAGTTGAAGAAATGAACAAAATGATCGATTGAATGAAATAAACGGAAAAAAAGGAAAAATTTAAATAATTGAATCAATTCATTAATGGCTCAATGTATCAATGAACGAATGAAACAATGATCGAAATTAACATGATGAATGAAGTGAACGGAAGGAATACATGTAAGAACGAATGGATGAATTTATTAGTGAATCCATGAACAATGAAACAAATTAACAAAATTATTGAATGAATTAAAGAATGAAACGAATGAAATTAACGTGATGAGTGAAATGAATGGAAAATAGGAACGAAAGTGTAAATTATTGAATAAGTCGACGAATGAATGAAATGAAAGAATGGAGGAAATGAACGAATTAACACGTAAAAGAGGATAGAAAAGACAGACGTCGAATCAATGAACGAATTGAATAATGAAATGTTGCAAATATGAAAAATAAATGATAACGATTTTTAAATATTGACATTTTATAAATATTATATCTGCGTTAATATTATACAATTGTAAGTCAAGTTAAAGTATTAGTGTCATGTGTAATCGAACTATTATTGTATTTTTTTTTTT
>JAPYZR010006392.1:0-12131 GCA_030522945.1 Trichopria nigra
GATGGACTGAGCGGCTGCGGCCGTAGGCCGCAGTCGCGAATTATATTGAATTATTGAGGCCCGAAGGGCCGAATCAAGACAATCTTGCGAGCGAAGCGAAAATTTAAATTTGGTGGGGTTGGCGGCCGGAGGCCGCAGGGGCGAAGCCCCTAGTTGAAAGTTTGAAAGAATTCTGGTTATAGATTAGTTTAAAACTAAAAAATTGAATTGTAAAATCAAATGAAAATAAGTAGAAGTCCCCTGAATAACACGTAAAATTGATGATACAGGGGCCTAATTTTTATCTCATTCCATCACGATTGTCTCAGCTTGTTCTATTTTTTGGCGTGTTCTCTCCTCTAAGAGATGTAAATCCGATTTTGAACATGAAAACTTGAAAAGGTTGAAATTTGTTTATTTCGACTAGTGAGTCTACAGAGAATTTTAAAATACTGCATTACCTTTAAAATATAAAAAACAAAAATTAATAAAAATTAAGCGAGATTATCGAAGTTTAATTCGACAAAAATAAGGCCCCTGTATCGTACAATTTAAATGTTCTTTAGGGGACTTCTATTTATTTTAATTTTTTTAAGACGACTTTATAAATTTAAATCGATCTATAATCAGAATTTCAATACAATCCAAGAATGTATATTAAATATAATTTAAAATGAGTTTTTGTCATCCACTTATAAAAATTCGTCAAAACGAATATGTTTTCAAGAAAGGTAAAAAGAACACAAAAATCACATGTTACATTAATTGTTTAGCTATATACTTAAATAATATTCACGACTTTAAATGCAGTCGAAATCAAAATGCTGTATGTGGCCAATATAGTACATCTTTTGCCTGATGTACTAACGGTAAACTAATGATAAAATTAAAATTAAAAATTACGTAAAAAAAAAGTTTGTTTGACCTATTTTGTTCGATGTATATATATCTACATTCCATTTCATCATTTCTGAAATCAGCAGAACGTGACGACACGTTTACGGCATTTGCATTGTGAAACGTGATAAGTGTGACTATCGATGAATTGTAATTCAGTTGACGCTATATGCGGGATATCCAAGAACTATACTGCATATATACGATTCAGCGTTTCATTCGACTGCTTTGCCGCAGCATTTATCGGTATCCTTTTTGAATCGAAGGACGGCGAAGCGAGCGTTAATTCGAAAGACGAACCCAACCAGGTAATCTTTCCGCACCAAATACATCGTCGTCGGAATGGCGGCGGCGGAACCCGATTGAACGCAGCCATGCGTGTTGAACTCGCGAACCCAGCTAGATTCGAGAGGGTCGCTAAATCTTGTCTATTTATTGGCTGCTTCGAGCAATCCGGATGATTATTGGAGGAGACGTAGCCGAGGGAGTCGATCGCTCCCAAGTACGTATCGCGCCCGATTGGATTGCTACCGAGAACAGTGTTTTTCAGGCTCTTCCTTCCTTCTCTCTCATTAACCCTTATCCTCTCGTTCTTTACGATACCTCTTTCCTTATCTCGCGCGCGCGCAAAAAAAAACGATCCTTAGTTATGCATTTCGTCGCTTCTGGCGCATCCGCCTTGTTACTCCTATTTCACTCCGGCATATCTGATTCTCTCATTTTTCCTTCAAGCATCATAAATAGAAGGTGAGCTCGGTATTCATCAAGTTTTTGTAAATAACTCGACACTGGATGCGAGACCGCTACTACGAGAAGGGTACTTTCTTTGTCGGGTGATGAAGTGAAAAAGTTTAGAATATAAAATATTACATATTTACTCGTTAATTAAGTCGAGAGAATGTCGCGAGAAATGAGTCGTTTGCACACATATGCGGAACTTCAGTTCTTTTGCTGAACTTAGCGAATTTCGCATTATTTTCATACATAATTGTCGTATTCACTGACGTTTGATCATTAACAATCATTTTTATGAAATGTGTTGAGATGAACAATTAATTTTAATCAATGTTTCACATTTTGAAATTTCGAATTAATTGTTTTTTAGAAAACGACGATAATCGAATACGATCGTAATGGAGAGAGTTTGGTGATTGCTGTGATAATTGTATCCATTCTTTGTGACATACACCCTGTATAGAGGTTTTTATTAATATTGATGTACCATGTATCGATTTCTATATTTACACACTTTGAACTGTTTACAAAATGCTTTCACAAATAAATAATGTTTTATTAAAGTAAAATATTAATAGATGTGTGCACGTATGTGTGTTCAGTTACACAAGCCATGTATATACATTTTCATTTTTCATCAGATATTTAATTACAGTTACTTACTCTCATTTTTCCAGCGACAAATGAAACAATCATTATAACAAGAAATAAATGCGCGAACCTTAATTTTATTCTTTCAATCCTGAAAGTGAACGAATTGAATTTTTATTTTTTCGATGTTTTTTTTTTTTTTTTTTTTTAAGAATGACTATTACAGTTCGAGAAATGGTAATACAGGGATCTCTCTCTGCATTATCAATTTTACACATGTGTATAAACAATGTGTATACGGGGATCACACATAGGATCCTAAATGGTGGGTTCTCGAACTGTAATAGTCATTCTTAAAAAAAAAAAAAAAAAAAAAAAAAACATCGAAAAAATTTAATATAACGGTTCATTATATTTAATGAGATCATTAATTACAATGTTTATAATTTCACCTCACAAATATACCTAGATATTCATGTTTAATTCGCATTTGTATAAAAAAAACCAACTGCATTTATATGTCATAAATGAGAATAGTTATTTAAAGTGTATACACAATAGAGAAAATTGTTATATAAAAAATGGAAACCTATTTGAAAAATGTTTAATTAAACATCCCGCCACGTAGTACGCATTCAGCGATTTCATTAGCGAATATTTCGGCCTAGAATGTCATATACTAATTCGCCGCGATATACATATAATAATAAACACGCATAAAGCGGAGTAAAAGATAAAAGAAAGTAAACACAGTGACGTGCAAAGATAGCAATCGTCATTTACGAGGAAATATGCAGCAATGCTGAGAACTAAAGGGAAAGACCTTTAAGCGCGATATGGTTCTTGAGGTTATTGCAAAAATTTAAAAACGAGCAGCATGCAATTTGAAGCTCATGCTCTGCTCTTGAATTCATGAGACTACAAGATGCAGAAGATCAAAGAGAATATACATGTGCCTCTATACGTATACCTTAGAGATTTATTTCGCTGATCTCATTTATGTGACTTATTAGAATTTACATCATATTCGTGTATATGAGTCATTATTTATCTTGACGATAATTTGTAAAGTTAAGTATAAGGTTAAAATATTTCCGCCGCCGTGAATTGCAGACGAAATGTATACGTTTTCTACATTTTTGCTTACAATCAAATACGGTCAGATATAATAATATATTACACATGATTGTTGCGCGTATATTTTTAATTCATTTTCGTCGACGAACATTGAAGAAAAAAGGACTTTGCATTTTCAATTAAAATAGACATTTCCCTAGTAGAAATGAATAGTGACGCTATATCGTTTGTATCTGGATTACCAGGAATAATTACCAGGAATATAATTACCAGAAATAATAACTGGGAATAATTCTAGACTGGAAAACTATTTACCCCGAATATCGTAGGTATAGACGCCTAATGTATAGGTACAGGGTCATGATAACAATTTGTGTTTTATTTATCTAGGGAAAAAGTTCATATAGATTAAAAACCGTGAAAAACTGCCACAATCACGTCATTTATTAATGATATTTATTTGTAACTCTTCTTCTTGTTCATCAGAATTGTCATTACTATCATCATTATCATCATTATTATGATTATCGCAGCCATTATTTTTAACACCATTACTATTTCCATGACCAAGATAATCGATATTATTGTTGTGATTGTCATCATTTTCCTCGCCATAATTATCTCCAATTTCTTTATTTCATTCTCATTCTTCACGATCCTCCTCTATTCCTAGGCATTCCTCTTTTTCCTGCTTCTGGCATTCTTCATTGATAATAAGATGGGCATTATTATTTTCCCTTACTGTCCAACTTGTACTTCCTAATACCTAATACTTGCAATTTAGTAAATGGTTCATATTTATTATTATTAAAGTTATTTTCATTAAATAATGATGTTTACCCAAGTAGCACAAATTCAAATTACAAATATTTTCCGGTTAATTTTTTCAATCGGTAGATTGTTAATTAACTATGTTAATAAAACAATTTTTATTATTTTATTTCTAAATCGGCGGTTATTACCTACTACAGAATAAATCGCTTCGATTTATGAGCCTTAAAGAAAAATCATAAAGAACGATGAACTAACCTTATAACTTTAATTACATTATCTACTCGTAATATTAATATGACGTAAATAGACAACTGGTAATATTTCTTATAAAATTACATAAGAAAATTACATAAGAAATAATTAAATATCCAAGTGCGTCATCTCCATTATTTGATAAGTTTTATAAATCAATAATGCAACATTTAAATATGCATTAAAAGAGAACCCAGGAACAACAGATGCAACAAGGTTAAATAAAATAGATCGCACTGATTAAAAGTCTCGTTAAAACACTAATATTACAAACTCGCTGCTATTTACAGAAATTAATAAATTTTATATTTATATAAATATAAACATCATTCCCAGTTTATCATCGTATAAATATCACGGTAGAAAATAAAACATCTATAACATTAAATTACATAACGCCAAATGAAGCAATTACTTTGTATACAAAAATAATATACTACATCCGTTCCAGATCAATTTTGAATTGTAGATCATGAATTGAAATTTATTGCGCTTTTTATTAATTTTATAATGATTTAATTAATTTTCAAAATAAAAAATTATTAGACAAGAAAAAGTTGAACATTTGTAGTAAACTCCTGATCGTTTTTTAATTACAAAATTAAAAATAAAAGCGAACTCTTCATTTTAAAAGTGAAATCTATTGAATTTAATTTATTTTCAAGAAACATTTTCGCTCATTTTATTTTTGTTGGTATTTGAAGTAGGCTGTAAATGTCTTAGAGGATTGGCCAAACAGTGCAATTAGATATGTAATAGTGCAAGAGAAGATGAATATAAGTGTAATATGATAATTGTTACAACTTAACCCGATCTAACTAAGAGTACGACACGCCTGACCTCGTAGTACTCGTGAGACATGCAGACGATATCGATTTGCAATTAAGCACAGCTGTTGCTTACGAACGAAGCACTTTTGCAATGCGTGAGAATCAATGTCGTCTGCTCTTTATGCAATGCCCCATTAGCTTTCCACATGAAAGATCGAATGGAACACCACTGTTCGTAAATATTAAATATAATCACCATAATTATATGCTACTTTATTGAATTTTAATTTAATGATATTTTAATGCAGCAATGATATATATAATATATTGTTTGTAATTTAGCTTTAAAACATTTCACGAACTTTAAATCAATAAAGACCACATCTTTTCCCAAACGATTCAGGCTAACAAAAATAGTTTTTTTTTTTTAAGTATCCTAAAAGTTAAAAGTGACTAGGTCATACTTAATACACTTCCATCAGGTACAAGGTACATTATTATGTAAGCTTCTATGATCTCGTGGGTCATGTAGATGCTTCGCTAGTTTATTGTTTGGGGATTTACTGTACGCAACGGAGAGTTGCTGCGACCTCGTTTACCTTTTCGTTTCTCCTTTCCGGAACGCGAATACATTGCACTTCCTATATATAGGGTATCACGCAGTGTGCGGCTATTATATCCTTATCCATACCTTATGCACGTGTGCAACTCTCAAGAATGGGGATTCATAAAATACTAGTGCACATTTATTGTGATGGATGCAGATCAGAGCAGTTTGTCTGAAAAGCGTTTAAACAATTTCACTTAAAACCAATGAATATTTAATTTCAGTAGAATATAGAATTTTCTTCTAATTCGATGAATAACCCTTTAATAATGAAGACATTGAAATTCTATTCTTGAATAGTGGCTCTGCTATGTACGCTAAGAAAAGAACCTGTAGCTAGATGCGATCACTTGGAGATATAAAATGGAGGGGTTTTCCAAATATTTTGATACTGTCAAATAATTTGAAGAATGGTCTTCACAGCATAAAATTCCAACTCCTTTGAACTTAATAATTATATGATGTCTGATTCCGATTTTTAGATATAAAAAAAAAAATTTATTGTAATATCACAAAATTCGTTTCGAAAAAAAAAGAAAAACGAGAAAAGAATATATATATTACATCTATTTCATATTTTATTTTTAAATACAACTTTAACATTTTTAAGTAATAATTTGACGTTAAAATTATGCCCTTTAAAAACAATTCTGTGCAATCTGCAGGAGATGAATGGTCGTGGAATAAAAACAGAGCTGCAAAATTTTCAGAACCTAATTATGCAAATTCTAGTGAATGTTTTCGCAGTTACGTACACCGTAGATTAAAAAGAACATCGAAAACTATTTCGAATAAACTGGAATATATAGAGATCATTGGAAAGGTCCACCGATGCGGTATGTCGTATTAAAAGTTGCATTCAGCAGGTGGTCGTTCTGGGCCTCCAGGGATTTCGAGCTATTAACGGATTTGATTTCGAATGGTTTCAACTGACAATGATGTACTATAACGCGAAACATACTTTAATAGAACAATGTATTTTTAATGAGTGCGTGGTTATTTTCGAATGATGTAGTTTAGTCATTCACATTCATTGCAAACGTAGATTGCATAAATATGAACAAATTATTAATTTACGGTACTGTGCATAATTTATGTGCAATCTCTTAATTTCGATGCGGTGAAAACCACTTTAAAGGAATGATTTTTATTGTTAATTAAACAATATTCCGATACTCGTTGTTCAATTTTCAATAATTTGCACTGACAAGTACTTTTTAAAAATGTTGAAATGTCAAGTATATTAAAATAATTGTCGATACATATCTGCGCGTTGTTCGAAGCAATTTATTAATCATTGTATTTCCTAATATATATATATATAATTCGCAGTCGCGAAGTGTTGAATTATTGAGACCCGAAAGGCCAAACCAAGACAATCTTTCGAGTGAATCTAGCCGGGGGGCCAAGGAGCAGAGCCCACAGTTTTTAGTTCAGTTTACAGTTTTGTACGAATCACGTGATAAAATCGAATCCTTTAATCTCATAATAGGCGTTATCATTGTTGGCATTCAACAAATGAAAATATACGAAAACCAAGAGTTGGTGTTCCGAAACTCGAATTTTATTTTTCAAGCTTGCTTTATTTAAATTCGATATTTTTCACTTCATATAAATATTTCATATTTAAACTTTATTTTCGAAAATTGTAGATATTTTTGGATGACAACCTTAGCAGTAGCTTGTCCTTATCAAAACCAGAATCAAAAGTATTTTAGAATGGTAATAATTTCTCTTGAAAACATCAGTTCTATTTATCAATGCAATATAAAATATCCTAGACAAAACAAATGTTAGAGTAAATAAAAAAATATTAAAATTTTTAAAACAAAAATTCTTATATAAATAAAATAAAAAATATTTTTTGTCAAATTGTTTACTTTTTATAAACAACGGTTTCAACAAATATAGCTTATCACGAAAATACTCAATATTATAAAAGTATGTCATTATTGATTTTCTCATACCCATATCATAGAAATTCCAATTTCAAATCGTAAATGAAAATGTTCTTTGGAAAACGAAATACTACTTGAAATGGAGCTAACTTTTTCAGCACTTACAATTAGAAGTTATAGCATTGGCACATCGATTGCCGGAGTGGTATCAAATTGCGTCTGTTAAGCCCACAATGTACTTACAGCACGCGACGGGTGAAACGTTTCTTCGATGCTCGCTTATCGGACTAAAAGCCGCAAGACTTTCCTCGTACTTCCACGAAGAGTGTTATAAGAGATAGCGTAAAGAAGCTATTTCGTTTATTATAGTCAAGAGATTTAACAGGCAAATTGAAATTTTCAGATAAGATCGGCTTTGATTTCTTCCGGATTATGATAGTCAGAACCGACCATTAAACACCTTCGCATTTTAAATTACTTTTAAAGAACTGCCCTATCGACTTTTAAAGAGTAGGGGGTGAGAGGAAAATAAATTGAAATGAAATGAATTCAATTTAGGAATATTGTATTCACGTAAGTCGATACAGTTTAAAACTTGTATTAACAACTTTTATGCTTACTCTATGATAATAATTGAATATTTTACAATATTTTACTTTTATAATTACGATTTCGTAATTGAGTTTTATTATAAAATAAAAAGTAAAAATTGTCAAACTTCTGTTAAGACATTTCATTCTGATAATTTTTTATGTTCATTGAAGTTTTTGATTTTTCCTAATCTCGCATGTCATATAGAAAAGTCATAAATCTTTTACTTTACAACAAAATTTAGAACCACGATTATTAATAACAGAAATAATATCCTTTACAAATTTTCTTAAAATATATATATGTCTATTTTCTACATTTTATAATTTAACAATAAAGTGCCAATTACAGCTTTCCATTGGCATAGGTTAAGATGTACTAAAACTTCGATAAACCAATATATTTTTAGATTTAAGTTTAAAAAACGCGATATTTTTAAACAAATTTTTTTTCAAAAGTAATTTTACGTTAGAGCACATATTCTTAAAACCGTGGATTTAGAACCTCAACTAAAATTTATTGATTCATGAAAACTAATTCCGTAAAACAGTTTCAACAATGCCAATCGAAAGAGCATTCCCATAAATAGTCAAATATTCTTTTGTGTCTAGATTTTATTAATTGTGAATAATTATTAAGAAATGATTCTTGACCGTTTTTGTTATAAATTGTAGAAATTTTAAAATTTAATGAGTTACGGTCACTTTACTTATTGTCAAGTTTCAGTAACAAAAAATTTTTTTTATCAAGAATTGTATAAATGCAGTCAATATACGATTTAAAATCCACATTCATTGACTGAAATTTACAATATTTTCGAATTTTCACATTTCCTTCACATATAGATGGAATTACTACTTAAACGTGTCCTATGGGAAAGTTGAGTAGTTAATCATATATATAATTGGCCTACATTCGCTCATTAAGATACATATATTTTACTTTTTTTATGTGCAATTGATTTACTTTACTGAAGAGGGCCTTGACCTAGGCCGAAAATTTTACTTACTACATATATTGTTTATTATTGTTTAATATTGTTTTATGTCATTGAACCTTGACAATAAGTAAAGTGACCGTAACTCGTTAAGAGGCCCTCACAGAAAAAAATATGTTCGGTGTCCGAAATGACACCCAATTGAGTGTAAACCCCAATTTTTTTAATGTTTACACCCATTTTTTTAGTGTTTACACCGACTTTGGTGTCATTTCGGACCCCGAACAATATTTTTTGGTGTACATTTCCGTAAGGGGGGTTCTAAAGTACAACAGTTACCGACCGAGATTTTCAAGAATAAAAGTATAAATAAAATGTCATTGAAACGTTTTTTGAAAATTTGGGCTCTGGAAGGGTGATTCTACATAACGCGTACAATCACCAAAAAAATTACTGCAAAAATCATTCAAAATTAAATGAGAACTTTTGGAAATAAATTATTTTTAAGGGAGGTATGGAAAAATAATTTATTTCCAAAAATGTTGACTAAAATTTTCATTATTTTTACTGGAATTTTGTTGAGGAACTATATATATGTCATGTAAAATCACCCTTCCAAAGCCCAAATTTAAAAAAAACGTTTCAATCATTTATAATTTACATTTTTCGTATTTCGAGGTTAGGTCGGTAACTGTTCTACTTTCGAACCCTCTTAAATTTTGAAATTTCTACAATTTTATTAATTGGTATTTCATTGAACTTATTGAATTGTGGCGTTATTTATTGTTTAATATACGGACCTTAAATGATTTAGCATACACTTACACATTACCTAACGGAAAACAGAAGCACGTATTTTGTATACTTACGTCATTGCACGATAGACGTATACACTGGATGCGCGGTCGATATACAATGGATGTAAACATAAATAAGGTTTTTAATGGAAATAAGCTGGACGTACATTGATCGTTCTAGTGAGTCTACAATAAACAGTTAATATGATGTCTGAAACCGATTTTTCGATATGAAAGTACCTTTTTTATATACGAATATCATTATCAATAATAACTTTTACTTGCAACTAACGTGAAACGTTCATCATTCCTAAAGACTGAAAAATAAATAAATAAATAAATGTAAACAACAATTTTCAATACCCAATGATACCCTCTCATAGAAAGGTTACACGGAGAAAAATTTCCATTCATCATATCAATTTTTATTATAAAAAATTGTAATTTTTCTTTTGACGAAAGTCTGTCCTAAAAAATGCCATCTGGTATGGTAAAATTTCGAACAAAATTTTTCTCCGCGTATAGACGTTTGTTTTCGACGTCTTAAATTTCCCCAAATTTACTCGTGTATATACTATACGAGTAAGTAGGTAGGTATATGTCATATTTTCTACCCTGTCGACTTAATAAAGCGTAAAATTTCGCTACCAGACAGGACGTCTGAAAGCGAACACAAATTTGGATTTCGCGGAAAAATCGCCCAATTCGCAACGTCGCGTATAACGTAAAGGAAATTGAAAACCGGCGACTTCCGTTTCAGAGGCGCCACGAGGGACGTACTTGCTGATAGACGGGCGTCGATTGGATCCGGGAAACCAGTTCGTTCCGGTGAAGGAAGGATCGGAACTGACGCTGGAATGCGCCGCCGAGGGCGGTAATCCACCCCCGGTACTCGCCTGGGGCATGACCTTGTCCCAGGCGACTTTGGATGGACCCGAGCAACCGCCGGATAATCTTACCATCGTACCGGCGACGTCTCCAGTACGAAGTGGAGCCCATCTGCAAGTCCTTAGAGGGCATCATAACGCAACCATCATATGCGTCGCACGCCACGTCACTCTCGCCATGCCCATGAACGCCAGTATTCTCCTCGACGTTCAATGTGAGTACATTTTCCACTTTTCTATTTTTTTGTCACGAGATAAAAAAAAAAATCGTTTAGACGCGTATAGTATTTTATCAATAAATATGCACTGAAATTTTATTGTCTACAATATTTACATATTTGGCCAAATGAAGTAGTGATGTTTGCAGTGTTCGTATTAAAATTTAATACGCAATACTATATGGATCAGAGATTTTTTCTTTTGAAAAGTAATGCGATTATTCTAAAAAAAGTATTTGTAGATTAGGGGAAAAACGCGATTGCACTAAAAAATATTGCTACATTTACTTTCAAAAAATAAAAACAACTTGTATTGATCAATAAACGTAAATCAAATATAAAAAAGTGACATACTGACAGAGTTTAATCAACAAATACTTTTTCAGTGTCAAAAGTTGCGATATTGGTTTACAAAAAGTAACACCTGATGGACACTATATTTAAATGTAAAAAATGATTTATGTTCATTTGAAAAAAGTTAATTAATTTCGTATGAATTCACATGTGCATACATAAATCTATTTAAGAATATGAATCTTAAGGATCTATATATATATGCGAACACAAGAAGCTAGATTATATAAAGGTAAAAATAAAATCGATAAGCGTTTATCACCTACGAGAAAAGCGACATCTACATCAGTTCCCCCCACCCCCCTCCACTGCGTTAGGTTTAAAATGTGAATAAAGCCTCTGTTGTTGTTATTTCTGAAAGTAGATGTTCATATTATGTACGCACTACTGATAAAAGTGACGTAGCATAAAGTATTTTGCACCGTTCGCTAAAATATTTTGGAAACCATGTTAGAAAAATTTATACTTTCGATCACCTTTACGGAACGCTTCACTTTTTCCTAAAGGTTATAGAGATATAAGAAGATCAAAATTGCCCTCGCCTGGATTTTTATTTCGAAATCGCCATTCGAAAGGACATATTTAAAAACCACTTGAGCCAAATTTTCATCCCCCTAGTAAAGAGTGTACAGGGAGAAATCCCTAGTTATTAATTACCAGAAATATATAGGGTGACCCAGTTAAAACAGCGCACCTGAATAATTCCTGAAAAAAGGGTTAAATGAAAAAATGTTTCATATGAAAGTTGGAGGGTTTCGAGGGGGACA